>VFFE01009111.1:2240471-2344293 GCA_008921705.1 Burhinus oedicnemus
GGCGGGGGGTGCCCAGGTCCCGGGTGCCTGGGGGGCTGCCGCCCCTTCCTCCCCCCCCCCGGCGGCAGAGCAGCAGGGGGGGAATTGCTGTGGTGAGGTGCTGGGGGGCTGCTGGATGCAGCCCCCCCCTTGAAATTTGCTACGATGTTTGAGGGCAGAAGGCATCGTTCAAAAAGTCATCTATTATATTAACACCTACCACCAGTAACAGTACATTAATATATATCTTTTGTAATACAACAACCTCAGTTCCACAAAATCAACTTTTTTTTAATTATTTCAGTGATGGTTAAAGGAAGCGAGCAGACTCTTGAGTCCGTCTTTTCCAATTTGCTCATATCGACCTGCACACCTTGGAAATTGCCACCCATTGCCACTTTGACCTACGGACCAGAAAGCACGGTGGCTTTCTGACAAAGACGGGCCTGGCCAGGCAGGAGGGCGATCAAACTGAGCAGAGCTGAAATCCCAGGAGGCACGTATGCAAGTCAACCATAGTGACCTGAAGGACACAACCACTAAGGGAACACAGGTCACCAATAAATCCGGGAAGGTGCTTGCAACAGAGCTAAAGCTTTTGGGAAGCACTCCGAAAAAATCACGGGCCACAACCCATGGCTGGAAGGACATTCGTAGATTTTGCTTGATGTTGCTCATGACATCGTTACAGATTCTCTTTCTCCCTCTGTTTTTTTTTAAATGACCAGTAATACTAAGGTTTCAACCATTTTTAATGTTTAAGCTATTAAAAGATGCTCTTTTCACAGTGTTGGTCCTGTCTGTCCTGGCATTCTTTGGCATTCTTTCCCATTTCTGTAGCTAGATCAATGCCCTCTCTGCTGTGAAAAGGCCGCAGTTAAATGATACCAAGTGGTTAAAACCCTTAATTTTGCATGTCATTAGACAAACAGCACTGGTGATAGCACCACATACTTCCATTCAGAAAGGGAATATCATTTAATTACCAGTGCCAATTCCTGCAGCACCGTGGCTGTTCTTTGAAGACCTACTTTCTAAGAGATCAGATGGGGGAAAACATTAGCTTGATCTCTTATTTTTTTGGCCTTTACTTTCCTGGAGGGGTTATTAAATCACACCTAGTCAAGAAATAATATGCTAATGCTTGTCTTATAACTCATGCACGCTATGAAGGTCCTAGAAACACATTAGCTTAATCATGAAACCTCTGAGATAATTTACGCAACTGGAATAATTTCACGGGAAAGCCAATATAATTCAGAATGTAGTAAATACATGGATAGGAATCAGATTTTCACTGAAACTATTTTTGTCCTCATCTGGTTTGGGTGCCAAGTTTTATGCTAGCCTTGGAGCAACAAGGTTTATCTTAATGTGCAGGGATCCGCACAGGTACATTTCTTTTCCTTTTCTCACATTAAATTCATTATGTGATGTTCAAAAGACTGATACACATTAGAAAACCTTTAGGCATTTCAGTGTAAAAGGGATGGTTTATTAAAAGGATAGGTTATTACTTTCAACAATGACTTCAGTGTGTACATTTAAATGTGAAATGTTTATCTGGTACTGACCTGCATTGTACTGATCTGTACAACTATACTTTTATTCATAAATGCACGCCCACGCTGATAAAACACATCTATTTTCAGATTCCCTGCGATCATTTGTGGTTTTTTTGTCATCCGCAACGATATAGGCTCACAATTATTTTTTCAATAATTTCCTGAGCAAGTGTTACCATAATTCCATTTGTGAGCCCATGATTTTGAGAAGACATTTATTCTGTGGTAGAAAAAAATGTTGACGTGCTTAGAGGAATAGCTAAGGCTGTCGTAGTGTACTCAGTATATGGATGAGTGGAGAGAATTATTTTTCCGTAGGAAAAGAGCATCATTTTAAAGGCTTAAAAGCTTAGCCATCTCAACCCTCCTTGAAGACCCTGAAAAGGCAGAAGATACCGAATGAGTCAGTAGCACCAAGTTCTCCTTCCTGCAGCGCAGATTTGCGGGAGCGGGGAGGGCAGCCTGAGCCTGCAGACCTTGCCCAGATGAGCAGTGCTGCTGAGGTGGAGCTCCCGGGAAGGAATGAGCTCCTTCCTCCATGTTAGAAAAATAAAGAGAAGTGGACCTCGGGTCTCATCCCACCCGTCTTCCCGCGAGTGAGTAGTTCCCTGAAATGCTACTCGCGAGTGATCGCTTCTTGCACAAAAGGGACTGCAGAAGAGGACTGTGCGTGCCTCAGAAAACAAAGATGCAATTAAAGCCGCGTTTGTAGTTTTCAGTTAGGGTTATCTTTCAGTGCAGGATGAACCATCATTTTTTTTCTGCTAATTATTTTCATTAGCTGTTTTAACTTTTCCTGAGAGCTCTTAATAATTGCTTCAGAGCAGAATGTGTAAAACTGAAAATTATTTATGGCACTGATTAGAACTACAGAATACTAATATGGGTAGTCAGGAATAATTTACCATAGCAGGAAAAGCATTATTTAATTGTTTAATATAGAAGTTTAATTGTGCTTGCATATAATTATCATGTAAATATCACTGTGATCACTTTAAGAGGTTATTTCTAAGTGTGCCAAAATTCTGAAGCAATCTGAAAAGAATTAATTTTTTTCTTGCCTCCCTTCACAAGTCTCTCAAGTGCACTATATGTTTTAACTTAAACCAAAATATAGCCAAAGGCAGACAGGAGTTCCAACAGTGACCAGTGTAATACTCACTGCTTTTAATTACTGTAACAATAAATCACACAGGAATGTCCTCCAGGAACTAAATGATTTTCTAAAAACATTTGAGAATATTTTTGAAATTCAATTAATTGAAGGCACCAGATAAAAGGTACACATTCTTAATGGCTATAAAATAACCCTAAGGGATGTAACTGAGCTCCAAGCTTAACTTCAAAGTGTGACAGAAATACTTACTGTATTACTTTAAAAGTATTCAGATCAATGAATCAGTTAAAATTACTTATACATTTACCAACCTTTTCATTTTCTTTCTGAATATGATAGAAAGAATTGCTCTCATTTCCCAGGATACAAAAAGCAGTTGAGACCTGTAAAAGAAATTGTAATTAAAGCCAGCCTTCAGTCAAAATCGGTATTATGAATTTTTGGTTGACACAAGATAAAGGGGGCCAGCAAAACATAAAAGTGGCTCGATAAAACATACATTTAGACATTTTATACCAAAATTTAACTGGTTTGTGGAGATATTTCAGGTTCTGGGATTAAATCTGTCCTTGTTAAAGAGAATCTGTATTGTATACAACTGTGTACTGGACCAGCTCTCTGACTGTGGGCCAAATCAGTTTTCTTTTTTTTTTTTCCCTCTCTTTTCCTCTCTTTGGACTCATCATGCTAACTTGAACACCCATACGGCTTTGCAAGGTGCTGAACATCTCAAAGAGCCACAGCACGCCTTCAGCTTTTGTGGGTAGTAGTCTGAGGTAGTATGCCAGCTAATGCTCAGCAGGATCCCACTCTGTGAATAAGTACCTTGGCATTTGGCCTGTAGTTTATGAGCAACAGAGGTTGCTTTAAAATAACAGTGTTTAAACCATCACAATTTTCTGATTGCAAGGTGTTTTTATAATGCGGGATGACTCAACAGCAGGAAAGTGTTAAGAAATACGTAGAAGCTGAACTGTCGCTACCAATCAATTTTTTTTAGCAGCGGTGCTCTGTTCTGAGCAGCTCTTCCTTCCCCTCTGTAATCTCAATCTATAGCCACACTCCTAATTGTCCCCAGGCCGCAAAAGCAGGTCATAGACCCACATTCATCATACCATGGAGGTAAGGGTTAACTTCGATCCTTTGCAAAATGGCTGCTTATTATAATTATTCACTGATCAGAAATAATTAAACTGCGTATATACTATTCCTCAGTGCAGAAAGTTTAGAAATAGTTGAACTAGAATTATGCACACATGTACATTCACGCACATCCATGTCTGCGCACTTGTATGTACGCACACATACAGAGGGAAGGGACACAGAGAAGTGTTTGTTCCATGTGAAGGGACTGTATTCCAATAAAAGATTGAAAATACTCTCTACAAGACTGATATTTTCCAATGCCTACCTGCTTTCAATGCTCACTGATAATTTTCTCAGTAGCGTGTTAACATTTTCTCTATGCTTAAAATGTAGTAAACTGAGTAAAATAGAACAATAATGCTGCAGAGATAAATGCATCTTTATCCCTTCTGTTTCTTTTCCTTGGTCATTCAAAATCATAAACACCTTAAGAATCTTTGCGTGTTTAATATTGATGTTGTGTCATGAAAATGTAACAAGTTTTTTATAGCCCCACGGGGTAATTCTGCATCCCGTAGGTGCGAGGTGTGTGTGTGGGGGTGTCACTGAGCAATGGAAAGATCCACAGCTGATTCCAGTTGCAAAAATACAGTTGCTGACAATACGGCTGTTATATAACAGTTATTTTAAAACTGCATGTAATAAATATAATACAAGACTAAAAACACCAAAAGTCTTGGGTTTCATCAAAGAACACTGTTTAATAAGGGCAATAGTCTAACCATGACACTCTTAATCAGGGACTGCGGACTGTAGAAGACAGTTTGAATATTATGGGCAAATACACATAATATTCACTACAGACTGACATCTACCAAATTAGCACCTGTGACCTGCAGCCAGATTAAAATCAGTTTTGTATAAAAAAGCCTGAACTTTCCATTAAATCTTTGTTCCACCAATTACACTATTCCACTATTCACAAGCATTTAAAAGCTTTTCTCTCCTGAGGACAATGCAGTTAAAAGATCTTTTTCAAGAGTAGTTAGGCTGTTTATCTCAGAAGGGCTGTTTGTCTGATAAAGCAACACGTAGATTTATGAGTATATAATATCTCCATAAATTCTGAGAAACTGTAGGACATTTCTGCATTTCCCCCTCTTCTCCCTCCTTTTTTTTGAAAATCAATAAATATTTGAACTAGAAAAGTCTCTCTCCCTCTCTCTCTCTCTTTTTTAAACTTGTGGTGAAATGATTGAACTGCAGTAGTGTAGAAGAGCTGAAGTAAAACCAAGTCAGAATATTGGTTTCAGATTAAAGCTGGGTAAACCCAGGATAGCTTGTCTAGAAAGCAGAATAATTTCATTGAAAATACATGTCAGGCAAGGTTAAATATGATTAACAAAGGAAAAAAGTACCCTCATATTTCTAATTTTTAGGTTGGCAAAGTCAGTGCAGCCAAGATATGAAAAGTAGTCATGTGTTGTGGTAAGGTGCTATGTTTCATCTGCTTTGTATTTTCCAGTTAACACTCCTCCTCCTCTCCCAAGCATCTGATTTCAGAGCAGGTAGAGCTATCAGTCCTCAGGACACAGACAGTGGGAGCTGAGGGATTTCTGCAAAAATCCTCAATTATGTTGAATGAAGAGCCTTCCTTGGGAGGACGACTCCGTTTCTTGTCTTTGCCCATATCCAGAGACAACCGTGGGAGGTAAAAGACAAAGACCAGATACCTGCGGCTGCACATGTCCACAGAGAGCGTGTCCTGCTTGACATTTCAAGCCTCGCACAAGGCTCCCAGCCGTGCTCTGTTCCCCTGCCAGCCTATTTTCCAGGTGGAAGTGGAGCAGAATAGGACAAGAGCTGCTTATGCAGGAACCAAGAAAACACCAGCACCACACTCAAACCCAGCGTGGTTGGGGCTGCAGCAGAGCCAGCAGTGACATCGGTGATGCTGGTTACTGTGGCTGACCGTGCATCTCCTAGAGGAATTTTCAGCTGAAATGATGTGATGGAGCCAAAGGTCAATAGCAGCCCGTGGCACCACAGCCATTTCCAGAAGATACTTCAGTTCTCACCCAAGCTGCAAAAGGACGCCTGTCACAAGTTTGGCCAGGTGGTCATGCCAGCTGCTGGCTGCCCGTGGTCAGCCAAATGAAGATGTCCGAGTGGGACAAGTGTGAGAAAATCTGTTCCTTTCCAGTATTACCAAAGTGCAGGGAACCCCTGGGCTTGTCCAGACTCGGTAGCAGGAGCTCAGCTGGACCTGTGCTTTTTTGCCCAGTGTCACTTCTAGCTTCAACCAATAATTAAAACCTTGAGCCGCCAAATCTATTTTGTCCCCTGTGGGACTGTTGTTGGCTTACAGTTTTTCATCAGGTTTTCTTACCAAAAGGCAGTTTGTCACTTTACGCTAATGTGTAAAGAAAGATCTCTCCTAACTCTGTCAGCTCCTGGGCCTCAGAAGGTGCTTTCTAGTCTTGCTGAGCGTTTGGGAGGAGGACTTGCTGGAAGCGGTGATCCCAGCTGACTACTCTTTCATGAAACTTAAAGATTTGAAACAGAAAGCATGGTGGAGTAAAACCTGGGACGATCTGAAAAAGAAAAAGCTATAGAGAGATGTAGAAGACTCCATAAATGTAAGTAAGACTTATGAATCTAAATTTTTCCTATTTAAAATATTTTATGTGAATTACACCGCGGGGAAAAGGCAGATGGGGGAACTGCAATCAGAGAGGGTCGCAGGAAGACTGGGAGGGCAGCTTGTTCCTCTGGTCTGTGTTACTCTGTCCCTTGTTATATGTGACCCTAAATAGCTTTTTTGGGGCAATTTGTGAGTCTTGTGACTGTAAGGGTCCAATTTTGTGTGAGAGAAGAAAAAAAAACCCATATGCAATTTTTTTTGCCTATTTAATGCGCTATATTAACTTTCAAGTAACCTAGCTTAATCTGTGTTTCAGTAACTACTGATACATTTATAAGGCTCTCTAACCTGTCTTTTTTTCCTGGAATTACAAAGCCCTGTGGCTTGCTAGCTAAACAATCCCCGGCATTGCTCACCTGCAGTTTAAAGAACTTAAAATCACTCAGACCAGCTTTGTGAAGGCATGTCAGGATTACCAAAAGAGACAGGCAGGGGGGACCTTTATGAATTTATAAAAATACAGTCATTAAAACTGCAGTTCAGGAGCCCAGTCCAAATTCCCTCTTCATTTTATTTCTTTCTTTCACTGAGTCACATGGGTTTACTCTTGTCTTGCCTTGGTTGCATTAAAAAATACACATGAAACTCACTGAGAAACAGGATAATGATAAAAACTTGTTCTATTTTGAATGCCACCTTTCCTTTTTGTAGTTTTGTTATTCTCATGGAAGTGCATGTGCCAAGGTAAATTTGTTCAATAGTAGAATTTACAATTGAAAATTTTATAGATAGGACTAGGAAAAATAAAGTCAGTTGTAACAATACAGAAAAAGAATGAATCTTGTGTTACATATGAATCATGCAATTAGTGAATTCCACTAAGGATAGTAATTGTTCATTACTTCAGATCTGGAAGCTATTTTGAAACGCTCTGGAAAGTTGAATGAGAAGAATATTATTTATCTTCAAAATCAAGTTCAAAGAACTTACCTCCAAGCAAATGACGGCATTCCCAAGTAGCGATCACGCTACAGAGTAAATGCTAAGGGAAACTAAACTTGAAGCAGCCTAATATAGAAGCTTGGCTGAAATAAAACTTGGAAGGAGTTGCCAGGAAGATGATAAAAAAAAAGTTTATGGTGAAAAATAGCACAACGAATGAAGGCCGAGGACATTCACACCAAGCACTTCTCTCTTCCACTTTCACATGTGCATCGCAGAACCATGTCCCAGTGCAGCTGAATCCCATCAAGGGTCCTGTGTAAGCCTAATATTTTTCTTTCATTTGGAAGGAAAGTTTTATGCTAGTACTATATAGATCTGTGTAAGTGGTACAGGTTCTGTGTACATAACCAATTTGATTTTCTTTCCTCTACTGGATTTAACTTCATAAACAATGTTTGCAATGGATGAAATGAGTAAAATGATGTGGTAAAACTGCCTCTCCCAAAACATTTTAAACACATAAACAGCAGTCCAGCTTTTATACCTAAGTACTTAGAAGCTTAATTTGGCAGGATTCCAGAAAAGGGTAATTCTACAGGTAAATAAAATGCCCAGAATCTTTCCTCTCACTTTTTCTGCCCCCAAGATTTGTAAAGACATAAACCATCATGTCTTAGGGCATAAGCCAACTGATGAACTTGAGCTGCTTTAAGAGAGGGGTTTATAGTCTTTCTCTGCAGCAGATGGTACTGGTCAATATCAGAAATAGGATACGTGATGGATGGACTGTAGTTCTGTTTCAGAATAGCCATTCCCATATTTCTTCCAGATTCAGCTTTTCTTTCTCCTTTCTTGACTGCCAAGATTATCGAGGATATTTACCCCAACACACCGCTCATGGTCTTGTTTTTAAAACTTTCATTGAAGACAGATTTATTTGGACTTCTGCTAACCAGTTTAGAGGAAATTGTCCTTCTGGCAGCAATATCTCCTTGGGAATCTGTCAGTGTTAATTCTTTCTCTGGCTGTTGAGCCAAACCAGGAGTCAAAATACATATTTAGGAACCTAAATAAGTTTTTGAGAGTTTCTGAGCATCAGCAGCTTCCATTCTGGTCAGTAACAGCTGATGCTTAGTATCTCTGACTCGGTCACTTTTTGGAGAAAGCTCTTAACTCTTTTATATATCAGGGGATGGAACTCATTTCCTTGTGCCAACATTAGCAGAAAGGGATGCATAAAGTCACGTTTAGGAAGGAAATTTCATTTAGAGATTTAACAGTAAGAATTGGTCTTATCTTGTGACTAAGATGGCAGATTTAGAAGCAAAAACCTCTTGCAACGTGTTCTCCGATGCATTTAAGCTGGAGCAATTTGCGATGAAAAATTCTGCTCTAAAGGAGCAGGATAGAAACCTGAACTCAAGTCTTCTGTGAGTCAGATTGAACGTGTCAATGACATCTCTCGGTCAGAACATTCAGATTTCAATTCCAAAATGCAAATTCTGACAGAATTTCCTTTTTTGTTTTCAACATATCAGAAACCTTTAGAGAGGTAGAATAGAACCGGTCCCTTCAGGGAACTTTTCACTTAAATCCACATATGCGCAGCCTGACTTTCAACAGTTATGATGAGCGCACAAGCATTCTGTAAACATCTACAAGGCCTGAACAAAGACAAAAGAAAAGCGGAGTGGAGAGTTGTGTGGAAGAAAGGCTGTCTTTTCTGAAATCTAGACATAATAGAGAGATTTCATACAAATATATGTACTTATGCATACACACACATATATATATGGGAAATACTATGGTCATTCTGTTTGAAGATATTGATCTAAAAGTTTTAGAATGTAACTGATTCAAAAACAATTTAAACAATTTACCTTTTTATTTAAATTTTCAGAAAATTTTAATCTTTCCTTAAAAATATAATCTGCCCAAAACCAGAATAAAACAAGCAAACCTTGATTGCAGTTACTAAAAACTGACATTGTTTAGCTGAAAATGCCTCAAAACTTAGAAATACCTGGTAAGTAGCCAGAATGAAAAAAAACCAACAAACTTCTTTTGTGCCTTTGAGTGCCTAATAACAATTTGCTGGTAGCAACTGGGAGTGGGAACAAATGAGAGTAGGTTAATGATATGCACCTAACTAGAAGACCGAAAAATAGAAATTGAATTCTTGTCTCTTCTAACACTTGATGCTTCTGTGGTTAAATCCTCTAAATCTTTGTTGTTAATCTGAATCCAATACTTTAGATAGAGATCTATTTACCCACTTCGGAGACAATGGAGAACTCCTAGAGGGGAGGTTAGAAGGCAGGTTAAGAAAATCTCTTGAATGCTTACGGCAATTTAGTTTTGTTGTTTTTTTCATTGGTTGGTTGGTTTTTTTGTTTTGTTTTGTTTTTTTTAATAAGTCACAGTAGCATGGAAGATATCTATACCAATCTGGCAAATGAACCAGGTAAAGGACGCTTCTGACTGCTTTCACTTGCACTCATATTCTTCAACACAGGATTTGTATAAACAGAGTAAAGGCTTACTCTCAACTGCTGACCCAGGCATTGTTATGGATCATTTGGTTCTGTAGTCCATGACCATTAGACCTTAATTTCTCTAGACACAGATATACCATTCTACAGATTCCAGTTTCTTTAGCCAGAGAAATTCTGATTTCCAGGGCTATCTGTTTCTTTAATTTCCTTCTTGTACACTCTGATATGTTCCAAGCTTATGTATTACATTACAGCGTATGTAATTTTCACAATACTATTTCATCTTTTGCAAGTTTATTAATAGCTCTGTTAAACTGCTTTTGCAGAACGCAAGATTGTACTTTAAAATTACAAGAGAAAAGAAAAGCCTTTACGTGGCTTTAAATCCATCTAAATGTGAATAATTGCTCTTTGGAAGTTCTCATTAACAATACCTAATATCAGATGGCATCTATTTTTACAACATTTCAACACCAAGAATATTTGACTCCTAAGAACCTAGCTGAGGACTGGGTCAGACACATAGTCCGTTTGGGCAAGAGCACGTTGAGTTCCACCACTGGAATATGGCTTGCTATCTTGCCCAGAGTTGTTACCACCAAAAGCAGAAAGTTGTTCAGTAAGACTTTGATATGCTATCCACAGAATTTTTGACGCTAATTCTCTGCTCACTGGGTGACATAAACAGTTCCCAAACCTGACCTTTCTGTTTTGATAGGAACCATGCGTTCCACCTTGCATAGTTAAGGAGTATTTTGTCAGTGGAGATTGCCTCCTCTGACAATCAGATCAGACTTTGCAATCAAGACTTCCTTTTCATCAAAGTCCGTAGACTCCTTACAGTCCTGAAGAACGGTTAAACTAACCTTCTCTTGTTTACCACCCCTTTCCTTGTCAGGCTGTATCTGTCCTTTCTGTGGAAGGCTCAGTCATAATTTCTAGGTTCTTACTGTCATTTGAAAAGACTACTCTGGGAAGTGTTTCCTAGCATTTGGGCCTCCTGGTTGAGCATGTGTTATGGTCCCTTCTCATCTTTTGAGTATCAAGAAGCAGATTTTGAGATACTGGCATTTTTAGACAAGTGAGACGCTGTGATTATAAACTCAGAAGCACAGAGGTGAAGCTTCTTCCTTGGCCACTTTGCAGCAGAATGTATGAAAGTTTCAATGCACTGTAGACCAGCAACCTCGCAATAACAAAGGATGATGTTTCCCTTCTGTGTGGAAGTTCTAACACTTGCTCAAACGACGTGCATTCGCTTAGCCTGAAGGTGTCAGGATTAGGTTGGATTCAGACTGCACACTTCTTTTCAATGAAGGATCCTTCCTTTTAGATTATGAAACAGCTGGGACAAATACATTTAGAAATTGCCCTTGATCCACTTTCTCTGGGAACAGTTCTGGAGCACAAGATTTATTTCTCCATGATTGCTTCACAGTGTTTTGGGGGAATTTATTTTCTCTCCCAAGGAGACTTTCTGTGAAGCCTTTTAAGAGATGGCTGCTAAAATACGTATGAACATTCACATTCTATTTGAGGAATATGGCTTTATACTCAAACAAATGTTTGGAATACTACAGATAATTCATTTTCTAATTATATAATGGGGTATTTGCTTTCTATATGGCTGCCTTGCTGCTTACTGCTATATTAGCCTAATGTGAAGGATTTTTTTTTTTCCCCCTATTTATTTTGATGTCTGTTTTAGGATAGGGGAAAGACGTGACTTGTGTTTTTTTGAGATAAGAAAGATAAGAGAAATTTTTGAAAAAGGAGGTGCTTGCTAATCATCTTGTTGTTGTCATTACCTCCTGCTTCCTACTCCACATCCCTTCCTGCCTCCTTTTCTTCCTGGGACCACATAGCTGAATTTGGACATTTTGGTTTGAATGTCTGTTTGAATGAAACTTGTTCTGGATAGACCTGAGTACCTCAGTCATTTGTACTCCCTGTCTCCGGACCATGGAACTGTTATTTAACTAATGTGAGGAATAAGCAGTGGTTGTTTACAGATGGACTTTGGAAAGGAGGAGGAGGAGATTATGATAGACTGAATTAGTAATAAATAATTCTTTCCATAGAAAAGTGGTTCTGTGATTCTGTGAAAAGGACTTACAGTCATCTCAGTGAGTTACTAATTTGTTTACCTTCAAGTAAAATCATATCTCTAGAGCCAGCCAATTTTTATACTGAGGTGTAAAAGAGCTGTCCTATGTGGCAATGTGATGGATAACTTCATTATACAACTTAAGAAGCTCTTCTTCCCTTTCTTGTACCTTTTCACACTCTAGTTAATCACCTCACCCTGGTTAAACCAACTGACTACTTCAGCATTAAAAGTGTGCAAAATTAACGTTTTACTGCACCAGTGCTAGATAAAGGCAGTCTTTTCCATCTGGAAAACAGCCAGCCTTGTTTAAATGATTCTGGCTTCTCCATCTGATGTGTAGTCCAGCTGAAGCCATTCCCAATCAAGCGACTGCATCTTGCTCTCAATTTCCATCCCTTCTCCATTTTTTTTCATGATAACAATATAAGGTAAGGTTGTCTGTCCTGGGTTGTGTCCTGTGTCTTTGATAGTGGCAGATACACACTGCTGAGCATGTATGAACAGGAGGAGGATACAGAGATTTTTCTCCAGAATAATCTGTCAACCTCCAGCAAGCTATGGTTCAAGGGCTTTCTCAGTCCAAAATGATGAAGTCCTGGTTACTGTCACTGGGTCTGATCCTGATCCGGACCTGTGGGCTGACATCCTGCCCAGCCTCAGCTGTCCCCAGGGAGGTGCCTTGAAGGTTCCCCCTTCTCCCTTGTATCTAATGTGAAATGACTGATGATTCTTGCACCTTGCTAAGTACATTTTCCATCTTTTTGAGATGGAGGACAGAATCAGACCTGTACACGGTATTCAGCATACTGGTTCACTTTAGATTTATACAGTGATATAACAAGATTTAGAAATTTTTTTATCTCTTGAAGCACTTTCATAATCATGATTTTAAGTCTGTAGTTTCATAAAACTGGGTGAAAATTGTTTTCATCCCTGCAGCCCAAATCATGTACAACCCTTTTACAGAAATTGCTGCAATTTTTAATAAAAAATATACCTGTTTGAGAGGCTGTTCCCAACCACTGAGAACATCAGGCTTTCCAATTTTTTGAAGTCCTTGTTAGAGTAGGGATTTGTACCTGTAAGACCTCATCTGCCCTCCCTCTAAAGATATCGAGATGGATTCTCCTGTTGCAAGACTTTGCAGGGTAAAATTCCCTGTGCTTTCTCTTTGTAAGCAATGCTTATTATCTCTCCTGAAATTCTGGGATTCTGTTATCAAACAATAAGAACAGCGCTGAAGCACTATTTTGAGCTTTTTCTTCTTCCTTTTCAACTGAAATATTTTTCCTCAAAGCTCTTGCATGAACACTTCACAGTTTGAAAACAAAAGCCAATATGACATCACATTTTGTCACCATCAATCATTTGCTATGCAAATTGAGATGCCTACAGGACTTCAGAGAGTTCAAGGCTTGCCTGCACACGGGGCTTGTACAAACAATGAAAGATTTACAATGTGAGTAATAAGTACTTTCAGGAAAAGGCCGATTACAAATCAAAATATAAAAGGATATGGATAGGAAAAGAAAAAAAGAGCAAATGTTGATCACAAAAGGGAAATAAAGGGAATAGCAAACATCTGGTAAAATGGTTTTATGAAACACTTTTATTTGAAAAATATACATTAAATTATTTTGCCTGAAACTTGTGCTTACTTTTCAAATTCTTAGCAGCTTTGAAAATTGAATGTTTTAAAAATAAATACAAAAGCCCTAACAAGAGATCAAAGGTCCGTCCAAAGACTGTTTCTGAGAGGTTCACAGAGGATGCCTGTGCTAAAATACAGCACCAGGGCAAGAATATGATGATATTCTCCCAGGCTCCAGCCATTCTCAGATCAGGACCTGCGATAAAGGTAATACCTCTTTGTTTAGTGGTCCCTGAGTTTTTTTTTTTCCTGCATTAATTTTTCTAATTCCTTTTTGACTTACCCTGCGTTCCAGCATTTGCAGCATCCTGTGGCAAGGAGTTCCAAGACTTGTGCACTCACTGTATGAAGTCTTTGCTTGTTTTGAACTTGCTACATGCTAATGTCATGCTGTGATTCTTGCCTGTTGGCGTTCACTGGAAAAGTACACTCACTATCTAACAACAAAAGAATCGAGGCTACTGGATCAGGACAGATCAGGATGGTAATATATTTCCCATCAAGACAAGAGAGGCCACATTGAGGTCATGTTAAATGAAAGTCCCAAAGCTGCCGCACTTCCCAAAAGACAGAAAACGTCATTCCTCTTTCCGATGGAGTACTCCCAAATGACGTCCCCCAGATCTGTTTCTGAAAGGATTTTCCAGCTCCTTTGAAGCCACTGGCAAAGTTGGGTTATAGACCTCAGGTGTAAAAATGAAAAAGGCTTTAAGTGCACAAGTATAGATTGGATAGAATATAGAAGATAGTGCCCGTTATCAATATTAGTGAATGGCAAATGGAGGGGAAAAATCCTCAGGCAGAAAATTGCCTCCTATTTTACTGCCTGATTATGCAACCAGAGAAGAAGCTGTATTGACAGGCATGTTCCTCCACTCTTCACCACTGTTATGGGTGACTTGATAATCATGATAAATTCTGACCAGGCTTCTGACCATGTACCGTCTGTAGGGAAAAAACTTACCTCCGATATTCAACCCACCAGAGGGCTATGGACTAAGAATTTGAGATGCCAGTCTCCAAGAAACAGATGTCTCTATGTGCAATCAATGGCACCAAATCGTATCTATAATTATATATAAATAATAATAACAAAAAAGACCATGAGACACACTACGTTATCTGGTACAGAAATCTCTCACTCCATTTTTAAGCCTTTGCTCTAGTAAGAGCCTAAAGCTTTTTTCCTGGCAGTGTTGTAGGATAATCAGTTTCACTCTACCCAGTAGGCTTCAAAAAGAGATCTGCATCCAGATCTTTGATGGCAACATTAAGTTAATTTCCCTTTTGGAAAAATAACTGTCTAGTTTTCTGTCACCAAATTGGGCACAATCATATGATGAGGTATGATAAGCAGTAAAAGCCAGATCAATTTTGAGCAACCCACACAGGGGCTCAGGGAAAACCCAGGAAATCATATACGAGAGTACTGTGTCACTGCAAGAGCAACCTGTTCATGGCACTGGCTGTTATCTATCAACTAAGTGTAATCTGTAAGAATAACCTTCTTTGAAAATAATTGTCTATTCTAATTTTAGTCAGACTCTTGTTCATTTATACAATGAAGAATGAAGGCTTCTGTCCTTAAGGAATTTTTATTCTATGGAGGTGTCCTGAGTGTCCCCACTGGTCTCTACCTGCTTTCAGAACAGTGCAAGTCTTTGATAGGTTTTCCATCATATTTGCCACATGGACCTCTGAGGATACTTTAGATCATGTTAAATGTTTCTGTGTGCCTTGTTCAGGCAACTGAATGACCCCCTTCCGTCCTGTTCATTTTTGAGCTGTTGGGCTGAATTGTATGCTATCATAGTGAGCTCTTCTGCTTCCCTTCACACAAGCAAAGGATGAAATTCCTTTCCTAGGTTGTTAATTTTCCTTTAAATTTATTGGCTGTTTCTTTGGTTTTGGTGGTTTTGTTTGTTTGTGTTTTTTGCAATGAGGAGATGAAGAGTTCAGAATTTGCTCCTGCTTTTGCATGCATGATTTTATTTCTCTCTTACGTTGTCCCTCTCCAAATGAAAGAATCCTGATCCTTAAAAGCTTTCATTTTGTGAAAATCTTGTGGTTACATTCGTGTTTATGTTCTGTGAACACCTTCCATTTGCCCTCTACTATTTATTTTAAGCAAGGTGACTAGAATTAAGCACAACGTTCAGAATGAAAGCATACAACTAGTCTGTAGTAGTATGTGTTAACTTGTAGTGCGTTGGTGTCCACAAGCCTCCAGACAGCATAAGGTTCCCTTGGGCTGCACACTGTGCAAACATGGAGCTCTCACCTGGAAGAGCTTCCAATCAAATTTTAAAACAGATGTTAAAAATGTGAATAAATTATAGAAATGAGAAAGGAAAAGTATGCAAGGGAATAAAATGGTTTATGAGCTGTTAACGCAAACCAAAGTAATCTGATTGATGATGGCATTATATAATTTCTCAGGTGCTATTTTAATCCAATTTTTAATATATTTTAAAATTTAGTCCCCCAAATCCACAAATAATTAATAAATATGTTAATGGAGATACCAACAATGACTCATTGTCTCCTATGCCTGACTCCCAAATGATTACCATTCACTTAGAGCTCATGAAGGTGTATCATCAGCTCAGATCATATTGAATGTTTTACCTCCCACTGTACATTAACATGCCTTTGTTAACATGGAGTTTTAACTGCAGTCAGGCTGTGCAGTCGTCTATCTTCTAAAGTGCCTCTGGAATTCCGCATAGTTCTTCCTGGTTTTCAGTAACCTAAATTATTTTGACATCTGTGAATATGCCACCTTGGACTTCACCTTTTCCCAAATAATTAATAGACACATTAATTAATCATTTCCCTGCATTTTTAAAAGAGTTCCAATATTAGCTCTATTGTTTATGTGAGGAACGCAGTACGGGAATAATCACAGAGCCACAGTGGTACCACATTTCCTGGGTCAGCTGGTATTTTTGAAATTAGAAATTATTGCTAGGCAAAGTCTAAAGGTAATTCCTTACTCTAG
This sequence comes from Burhinus oedicnemus, assembly GCA_008921705.1. Taxonomy (NCBI): domain Eukaryota; kingdom Metazoa; phylum Chordata; class Aves; order Charadriiformes; family Burhinidae; genus Burhinus; species Burhinus oedicnemus. The sequence continues at coordinate 2,257,065 of VFFE01009111.1, forward strand.
ACCTGCCTTAAACAGAAGGAAGTCACAGTCGCCAGTTATTCTGGGCCAATGGAGGATATTAACTCCAAAGTGAAGTTGTCTTTGAAGAGAAAATGCTGATTGTACCTCTTCTGTTTGAAATGAAAAGTATCCACAGGTCTCAAATGCAGGAATGAGTCCTGGGAAGACATACTCAGGCAGAAAACACAAATCGGGGCTGCACGGGTGAAAAGCAGTGTCTTAAAATTCACCTAGAAGTAGATCTTGCAACCCATTGACAAGAGCAGGGAGAGCATTTAAAAATAAACCTCTAATATGTGCATGAGTTTTCAGTCTGAGAATAAATGTAAAGATGGGGCTTCAGACAGATTTCACTGCAATATTCTGATCTAGAAATGCCAATAAAGTACTGTGATCATCGTTTCAGAGATAACATGGTTACATCTTAGCCAAATATAGATAGAAAAAAGAGTCTGGTCACAGTAGCTTCTGTTACATAGTCAAAGAGCAGAGAATCTCTGTTTTTGAAGCCTTTTGATACCAGAGGTGGTGGTGTAAATTACCTCATGGGACTACTCCTACTCACCAGGGTTTTCAAAAGCTTGGAGCTTCTGAATTCCTATGGAAAGCAATAGAAATTAGGCAATTTCTAAAAATCCACTGAGCGTCTGTGCTAAATTCCTGTACCTAAATGTCTAAGTTCCTGGGTCGAAATACTGGTAGTGTAATATTAATTTCTGAACATTTGGGTTTGGTTTCTAAACTATTTACAAGCTTTTAAAATTTTACCTTGGATACTTTAGTAGATTGTGGGGTAATGATTGAACGCAGTCTTTTTGCCTTGCCAGAAAATTTCAGTTTATGAGAGTAAACAAAACCGAGGGAAACTGGGAAAATTATCTCCGAACAGAATAAAAATTAATTAATGGATTTCCTGCAGAGAGTAGATACAAGTTACTTTTAAGGTGATCTATTCTTCTTGGGGTTAAAAATTACTTTCTTATAGACCCTACCAATTCAGAAAGACAAAGATTCAGAGCACAGATGGTTGCAATACAGCTGGCACATCAGTTACTATCAGCTTTTTGTCACTTCTAATTCCTGCATTTTGTTTTCTGCCCTGGAAGAGTTGCCAGGTATAAACAACACTTTACGCAGCCTTGTTGGCGGCAGCTGATATTGTTTCAGTTCTGAATTTCACATTACAAAAAGACCCTGGGAGAAATTTAGAGAACAACAAAAATAATCTGGATGGAAACCATGGGAGACAAAATGGGTTTATGGGCTCAGAGTATAAAAGTGAGGCGTGCAAATCTTGTCAGGATGTGACTGCAGAGGAAAGGTGGTAAGAAAAAGAGAGCAGTATACTAATAGTATATAATGGCTGAAGGTTTTTCAACTTCGGGAAATTCATATGGTTTAAGAAGATGCGATTATGAGTAATAAAAAGAAAGTGAGAAAAAAATTAGGTATATGAATATTGTAGCATCAAGACTTCAGGTTGTGAAGCAGTTTAGTAATTAAGCGTTTAAGTTAGGAGAGTATTCCTCCTAAGGAAAGCTATGGTACATGTGCTGGGTGAGACTCTGGGTGTGATTCAGCTCCAGATTCAGACAACTAACAGAAGCGTCTATTGATAGTGGAGATGCTCACGTGTAAGCAACTGCCTAAGTCCTGTCGGAGTCAATGTGACTCTGGGACTTGTTCATTTGCCTAAATGTAGGCATCTGGCATTGTTTAAGTTGCCATGGGCATCACCTTTATCCAAAAGATCTGGCAGGTCTAACACAGGTTGCAGGGGAGACTCATGCCCCCCTGGAGCAGCAGCCGGTGGCCAGGCAGGCTGCCGTAGCAGGAACCTGCCTGGGGCTCCGGATGCTATCGGCCACGTTGGCAAAATCTCCATCAGCTTCAGAGGGAGCTGAGACCCTCCACCTCCGGCTCACATGCAGACACCTACTATAAACACCTCAAGTGATGTTTCAGAGTCCAGAGCTGAGTCCTGCCTTATCTGTGTTTTTCAGTTAGTCTTTCTATGACAAGGTAAGTTCTGTAGTTAAATCATAGTCATCTACACATTATAAAGTAACCTCAGCTACAAAGGATCTGGAAATTAATTCTAATGTGTAAGTAAATCATATGCTGTCTTTTCACTTATAATGTTATTAGAATAACATGATAAAATTTGAGTGTTTAATTAAATTTTAACAGTTTTGAAAATTATTTGTATTTTTCCAACTTCTTTTGTGAAACCTTTTGGGATAGTATACATCTAAGCAAAAATATTCCAAATCCTTTTCTATTACCATCTCTGTTTACTTTGGTAATGTCACAAGTTCCACAATTCTAAATAACTCAATTATTTAGCATTATTGGAATAATATGTAATAAAAAGAGACAAATCATCATGTTTTTTTCAGTAGCAAGTGCATCATACCTGAGTAAATGACCTGACTTTTCCATTAGAGATGACACGGCATGCTCAGAGTACTCACACTCAGAAGAAATGGAGATTTATTTTTAACAGTTTGATGAACATTTAAATAGAGAAATGGTTCAGCAAATCTTTCCAATAGTTTTTCTCTTTTTGTATCTAGTTCACGTTATAAATAGCCAGCATACAATTTTGAATTTTAAAATATTCTAATATTTTAAGAATCAAAATATAGCTGTGCGTCTCAGAGTTCAGTACATGCAATGTTTATGGCAAATGATCTTTCACTGTCACTAGTTTCCATGGGAAAATAAAGTTTTACTAAAATTTTAAGGCCTGCTGGGAAAAAAAAAGCAGAATAAAGCCACACCTGATTTGCTTATTTCAAACATCCAAATAATTTTTTGTGAAATATGATTTGGTATGTTTTACAATCTACTTGACATGAAATGAAATCAATTAACTATTTTCTGTTAGGATTAAGTCTGTTTCTCTAACTCATGAATGGCTGCTCTGTAACAACACATTATCAGAAAAAGCTAGGCTTACAGCTCAGCCTTTGCAGCTGGTCATAAAACAACACTTCAGAAAGATAACAAAACCAAGATAAACTACAAATCAGAACGTAAAAACAAAACAAAAAGCTCAAGCCTTAAAACGAAATGTTTTATTCTCTGAAGCTGAAAGCATTGACGTGTTGTTAATATTCTGTATTGTGCTTTGCTCCCGCTTTTATCTTCAATAAAGGATGACAATGTTACAAACTTCTGGAAGAGGTCGAGCACAGTCACTTTTATCAAATGTGGTATCAGCATTTTTCTTTAGTGGTTTTGGAACAGTGTTAACTGCTCTACCTTGAATTAGGAAGTGAGTTGACTGCTTGCTGTGTACCAGCATTTTGATTCTTGCAGTGAAATTTGAGGGAGCACTGAGGAAACTAATTAAACACTGAGAAGATAGGGAAATCCCTATTTGGGGGGTATGAAGAAAAGGGTCGTTGCCCTTTGAATGTATTTTGTTATCGGTTTGCCACCTTTGTCAGTCTATCCCCTTTCCAAGTACTGAATCACTGCGTAGGTTGAAAATCCTTTAACTCTGCAGTTTCCCAGAGAAATTTGTTAAGACTGGAAAATGAAGGACTAACCTAGTGGATGAATAATAAGCTGGTACTTCTCACATTTGACAATCCGGTGGATAACCCTCTATCTGAAGCTCTCCTTTAAATTGCTTTTAATATTACTATTTAATGTAACTTGATTAGCACTTAAGGTATTGAGGTGAAACACTCATATTAACTGCCACAAATTCTGCCTGCGTAACAGCTGTCAACAAAGCAACGCTGTGAAGGAGGAATTATCCGTACATCTCAGCTATGTATAGTAGCCGGGGATATATGACCTGGTTTTCTGTGATTAGGTAGCTGTCTTACTGTAACTCATGTACAGTACGTGTCAGGGTTTGTTTTGCACAGGGATCTTTACTGCTAATTTCACATAGCAACAAGATTATGCAGCTTAGTGCATGGCAGAAACACAGAAAAAAGGACTTTGGGTTTTCTTTTCTGATCTGTAGGTTAGAAGAATTCAACAGATTAACAGGTATCTGAATGAAAGGCCCTGTGATATATATTTCAGGAATACAAATAAATGTTGAATCTCAGTGGATACTTGCAGAAAATTCCTTACAAAGCAAACTAGTAATTCTTGAATTATTAAATAATTTGATGTATGCAATTTACTGTCGCATTCTTTTATATTCATATACAGAACCAGGAAAAATGCTATGCTTTTGCATACTAGGTTGTAAAAAATAAATTTAAAGGTACTGGACTGATGTATGTGATATGTGATGCTAATGCTTCTTAAAAGAGGAGACATGAGCAGAAGCAATCAGCCAAATAAATTCGTATTTTGTGCCAATGCACTACAGAAATCTCTAATGACTCAGTTCAAAAAAAAAAAAAGTAAGAGAGCTTGTTTTACAGTGATTGTACCTATTAGGGGAACATAGCAGATTCGATTGGAAATAAGATACCCAAAGCACTTGTGTATTTAAGTTTGAAGGCAGGCTTGTGATATGATGACTCCCCAAAGTCTTCATTGTGGTAAGCAGGACTTGAACAAATAGCAGAACCAGTGGGATGTCATGGGTTAAGCAGCCTTTCGGCTCAAAAATACACGGCAAGTGAGAACTGGGGAAGCAATGATGAAGGCAGGGGTGGGAGGAATAAAGTGCACTGGTAATTTAACGCTTCCTTTGATAGAACAGTGCTCTCTTATTGATCAAAAAGTTACAGATTTATTGGAGATACTCAGATGGACTTTTGGTGTACTATATGGTAAGAAGACATGCAAAATTTTTGCTTTTTAGGCCATGTAGGTCTTAGATCTTAGAGCTGGTGCTTTACCAAAGTATTACTGAAGTCAGGATATTTCAGGTAAGCAAGGTTACAATTCAGTTCTGCCTCTTCCCAAAACATCCATAAAAATAGCAAAACCAGTCTGTGTGTTTTCAACGAAGAAATTAAGATTTGAAAGCATAAAGCTAGATACAATAATTGCAGTGGGAAACGGAGTAGAAAAGGAAGCTTAGTTCCTTCAATCAATAGTCCTCTCTGTACCTTTTGTGCATGCTTCAGTAGTTCTCCTTCCATTCTTCTGTATTAAGCCACTTTGTAGGATTAGGACAGATGAATGATTATAGCTAAAATCTAAACCCCACTGGGATTAGGTCATAACTTTCCTAATCTCTTCCTACTCCTTCAGTGATAATATTTGGTGTATTTTTCCTTGCAATAGCCCAGAGCAGGGATCCTGATCCTGTTTGGCATAGCTCGATGTGTACCTAGGGCTCTGTAGAACCCATCTCAGCCTATTGAACCCAGATATGCCCCCATTTAATTGCTTATTCTCAATGGAATTTCAATAGGATTACAGTCACTCTAACAACTTTGAAATACATGAATTTATGCTAAGGACTAGCCTTCAAGTCAAGAAAGCTGCAAACACTTGTTAGGAGGACATAATTTGATTTCAGGCCATAGTCTGTGTTTCAGATTTTTTTGGGGTATTTTTGGGGGTTTTTTGTTTGTTTGTTTGTTTGTTTTTTCCCCCACATCCAGCGTAATTTGAAAAGGTCTTCATGCAAATGGAAAATATTCTGTCTAAACACTTTGCAAAGGTGAGAACAAAGGGAACATCTTGCAGCATGTATTTGGTAAGTCATAGAAATGCTGGTCACCCAACACCAGATTCTGCTAACTCTTCTTGGATGTGTATAACACATCTTCCTCCACAGATAATTCCACTGATTTCAAATAAGTAATTATGTTTATTAATATAATTATGTTAGCACAAGAGCTCTCTCTAGTGGAGTCAATGATGCTTTACTGGTTGTGTTACTCAGATACTGAAAAACAGTAGAAATACTTAATCCTGCTGTCTCCCAAATACAGCTAATGTCAGAATGGCATTACAGTCACACAGCATATGAGGAATACTGTGTGTGTGAAATATTTTTAAAAAATAATTTACAAAAGGTGCTGGAATGAAATCTTTGCCACTCACTGACATCATTGCCCCCATCAGAGTTTGGATTTTTTTAAGGTCTCCATGGGCTGTTCAAGAAGAACGTGAGATTGTTTCTGAACATCTGCTATATTTGTCAAGTCTTTTTTTCCACTATTATTTTCTGAGATATGGTGGATAGAACTGGACAAAATGCAGAATGTATTGATGCTGTGTCTGTTCCATCAGAGGAGCGTGACATTGTGCTATGTTTATGTGTCTCATTCTGCTCTTTAAAGAATAGCCCAAGTCCCACTGCTGTGCCAAGTGCAGCCGCTTTCAGGAAAACACTATAGTAGGTAGAGAAGTTCAGGAGACAAGTGGTCCATCCAAACAGCCTTTTGCCTCAACTGTGCGGCTGGCTTTTATATCCAGAAGAAAGCAGACATTGAGAGAAAAGTCTTAGAGATGTGTGCAACATAATAGCTCATTTTACATTAGTCACACATTGGTTCTGTTGACTTTCTCATTACCTTGCACCTACTGGTGGTGGGTAAGGAGAAGGAAAAATTTAAGATAGTGCTTTTGGAGACAGCAAGAATTGATTTACATTGCATGATCTTTTCCCTTTCTTTAAAAATGAGTTTTCAAATCCTGATGTGTTTGGATTTCATAGCTACACCTAGTTTTCCCTTAGATTCTCAGAAGCCCCTTAGGAGCTGCTAAAGAAACAAACTAGTTTGGCTATGGAAACTCTATTGCTTGCATTGGAAATCAGTCACATTGACTAGCAAAAATAACATGTTTCTGTGATGGCACATGGTTAACAGGGAGGTGCCCCAGGGTTTAATGTAACAATCAGTGTTGTTTTAACAAATTAATTTGTGCTGGCGAGTAGTGGGATGACAAAATCTGGAGCAGACAGTTATTTGGATTAGTTACCATCAGGAAAGATTATGAAAAACCAGGTAATCCGTGAGGTGTGGAGCAGTTGAGGTAAACCACACTGGGAGGAATCAGAGCACTCTTAAACCCTGTTTACTCCATTATCTTCCTTTCAGATCAGACAAAGAAATGTAGGCCTGCATCCTAAAAGGGGAACAAATCTAAGTGGGAGAGGTTCCACTGAAGTGAAAAGCAAATGTCTAAGGAGACCAATGCTGAGGGCATAAAATGCAGAGGACTGAGGACCTTCTGTTGGCTTTGTGGTTTATACAGTGCCACCATTAGAACTAGCAGATAATTCACAAAGGATTTGCAGCCTGGAAACCTACCCTAAATGTAAGTAATTATGCCCTATTCTTAAAAGAGTTCCATTTATTTATTTATTTATTTTTAAAGTAGCAAAAAGAGCACCCATCTTTCTAGGCAGTAGCCTGGTTGAACACCAGGTACTTTCAGAGCACTGAGGAGCCTGTGGTCCAGTTCCCTCCTTTTTTTTCCGGAAGCCAAATCTTTTGAAAGAGAAACATGGCTTCTCCCACATCTTCCTCATGTGCCTGCCCCGTGACAAGACTTGTGCTGACGCAACCACCTAATAAAAACAAGTAATTTTTCTGAGGAGCCTGTTTGAGGAGGCATTGCTGGGGAGTTTTTGAAAGTCTCAACATCTACAAAATAGCATTTCTTTGCCTCCTGCTTCTGCCTACCTGTTCCACATTGTAGCTAATATTTATTACTTCGGGTGTTTGTTTTTTGTGATTGGTCTCCTTCTTTTAAAGTCCTTCAGCGCTTGTTTTTGTATGACTTGTCCTTCTTGAATGTCATCAGAGGCAAATGGGATGGTATTCACGCAAGCATCTGCACTCCTCATCTTTGGCTTCTCTTAAAGGAGAGAAATGTGCACCTTTAGGGGCTCAGATCATGTCCTTTTAAAAATGACATCTAAAGTAGGTCATGCGAATCATGACTTAAAATGCCTATTTTATAGCCAGTTTGAGTATAAAAAGGAAAGTGAATGGACAGTCTGCTATCTTCAGGACCAAGTTTTCTTTCCTTTTTTGTGTGATAGGACAAACTGTTTGAAGAAGCAATTGACTCAAAGGTGTTACCAGGAATCCAAACAGAAAGCAATGGGGGGAGCTGAAGAAATGTAACTGAGAGACTAATCTGGCTTGCAGGAGCATTATTACCAGTTAGGAGGAGAAGAGTGTGGCCTGTCCATCCACTCTGTTTGAATTTGGCAGGGCCAGCAGGTGGAAGGTTGTAGTTTTTCTCTATGACTGAACACGTTGATATGGCCATCACTCGAAGTTGAATCTTTAGGTGTTCAAATTGTTATTTTTACACATTTACTTCTTAAAATAGACGTTCACTTCAGCTTTAATTTTGTACGTTGACATTTGAGGAAAAGCAAGATTCCTTCATGCCTGCCTTCTTTTCTTTTCTTCTTTGATTTGTGCAATACAGAATCACCATCCCTGACAACGACAGATAAATTTCGAATTCTGGGTCGAACAGTTAGTGTCTCAAGTGTTTTATTCATGGGCACCATATGCGAAAAGTGAGTAGTTTTTCCTATTGTGGAAAAGTAATGTTATGTTCAGAACTGCCAAAGTTACTTGAATTTGACTTAGCTGTGTTTTCAGGTGAACCTAGAAAGAAATGGAAAGTTGAAAAAAGCAGCTACATGTTAAATACATAGTGTACTTGTAGTTTTAATTCTTTTAGGTCAAAAAACATTCAAATGCATTCACAGTATTTTTGATTGAAAGAATTTGTAATTGGATTTCCAAACATGCTGCTTTCATCTTAGGCAGTACAATATGCACTTTGATAATAACATGGCTATGTCATTAGAAAGAAGTCCATTTACTAGTTTAGGCATAAAATGAGATACAGAAGAAGACAATAAAATGCTTTCTAACATAATGCACCTTATTTTTTATTGTATTCAATAGAGTCATGATGAATAAGTAATCTTATAAGTGCATCAGAAGTACACCTTAGCTGGTTTCTTAGAGGTGTTGTGATTTCACTGCTATTGAGATTATTCATAATATCACTTTAATTTCTAATAAAGTACATAGAACTTTATAATGGATCAAAATATGTGCCCACAAGCCGCTTAGATCATCTGCTGGAAGAGGCAAACTTCCACACTGTAAAAGTAATCCACGACAGGAGGAAAGGAAATGAAAAGAAGATGAAAAGTGACATCTTCAAAATTACTTCTTTTTTAAATATAAAGCCCTGAAATAGTAATTTCCTTATTTTCACTTATTCACACTCTTTTACTGATAGTTGAGCTATATATCTATAAGCTGTTCTGGGCATTAGTTACATTTTCCCCTATGTTTAATGTTATTTTATGCAAATAGATTTTCAGCAAACTAATCTGGTCCAGGTAGTAAACGTCATCGCTTGAATTATTTTATTCATCCATTCAATTTTTTTTCTATAGCATTTATGCAATTAGAAGTGCTAGTGGGATTCTCTCTCCCTCCCCCCATGAAATCAGAAAAAATTAAATCCAAGGAACCTAAATAAGGTTTACAATTTTTTCTAGCTTTTTTTCTTTTCTAGGAGAAAGAGAAAAGAGCTTTATTTGCTCTTAAGACATCCACAATTTAAAATTTAATATCAGAACATAAGTAATTTTCCTGATAATAACAGCACTTATTATATTCATAGGAAATTCTTGAAACTGGGTGATTTTGCAACCTCAAAGACAATAGCAAAACTGGTAGAGTAGCTCTTTGTCAGGTGTGCAGCTCTGGTTTTGGACTCTCAGCATTTCATACATGGCAGCTTTGCCTGCTTAATAATAAAGACTCTTATGACTACAATTGTATCTAGACTGATTTTACATGTTATTTGTTTTGCGTTTTGTAGCTTACAGGGAGAAAAGGAGGCTTTTGAATTGACTACTGTTTCTTTTTAAAAGTACATTTGAATTACATACTTTATTGGAAAAAGTATCACAAAATAAAATCTGGTAATTGTTCTACTTTTTGAAAATGTGCATCGGTATTAATGTTTTTGACGTTAATAATATCGTTTCTCTAGAACTGATGAAACATTGAAAATAATTGAGGGTTCATTTTGCACATTGAGCCTTCATATTCTGTAGCTCACTTGATGTTCAAAATTGCACCTGCTGAAGCATGGACCTTTTTGAAAGCCACACTTCCTCTTGAAAAGATTTCTTTTGAAACCTTAATGTTGGACAGGGATTTGTTGTACTGCCTATTGCCAAATATATTCTCTGACAGTTTGTTTGTTTTTTGGTTTTTTTTGGTCTTTTTTTGTTAAGTAAAAGGCTGGCTATGAATTCAGTTTTAGAGTACAAAAAAACAATCCATGATGTATTGCAAGAATTTAGAGTGGAAAATATCAGCTACTATAATGGCTCATTAGTAGTAAGTTCTTGCTCATACCTGACGTATATCATAGTTGGATTCCAGTGCCCTCATCCTAGTTGTTGCTGTAGTGAGTTGAGTACTGTACAAACAGATAGCCAGTGTTTTCCAAAATATAGCCCTTTTTAAAGAAACTGAAGATACCAGAGATTTTCAGTCCATTTAATTCACAAAAATTATTTATTTAAAAATCAGAGGTGTCATTCCAGTGTTTTCAGATAATCTTTGTTTTCCATGTTAAAACTGTTTTCATTTAGAAAATTGCCAAAACTGAATGAAAAAAGAGGTTAGTCATTAAAAGATGAGCAGCAGCACAGAACAATAAATGTAGAGTTTAAAAACCTCCTCAGTAAATTACTTTTTTAACTTATAAAATAAACATACATATTATCCTTTTTGTTTTGTTTTGTCAGTGAAGATAAAGTCAATTACTGACAACAATGGTCCTGATCCTGCAAACAACTTTGCACATATTTAACTCTTCTCTTGCAAGAAGCTTACTCTATTTTAGCTGGTCTGCTTCTGATGTTGAAGTTAAACTTACACGACCAGAGACTTTTTCAGATCAGGAGTTATGTAAGACTGATGTAAAATGCAGGAAAGAGAAATAATCTGTAAGTAAATCAACATTGTTTAGTTATATTTTTTTCCCTATATATTGAAAAAAAAATCTTAGTTTGTGGTAGGACCGGAATTACTATTGTTGCACTGCTTCCTTTTCCCAGAGCGGGAGACAAGAAATCCAGCAGTCACCTCTTCTGCCCAGTTCCTTTGTGTGTTCAGTCTGTGAACCATGTTACTGGGAGGGTGGACTTTTTTTTCCCCCTCACCAAATGCCATGGCAGATGACTTTAGCTATAGAAATTGTGCAGGCTTTTTAAAATTATTATTATTTTTAATTATCCCTTATAATTTGCTATACCAAATCAATTTTGCAATTAAAACAGGCTTAGTTGCTTAGATAGACTAGCATATAAATAACAAGGTGCTGTGATACATATTGCGATTTGCAACTAAGGACGTTAAAGATTCTCTTCCAGATAAAGAAGAAAACCCCAAACCACACCTCCCTCAGATTCCCCAAACCTGCATGCAAATGACCTGAAAAAGCAAGGAAAGAAATTATGTGTCCTAAGCCATGTTTGCTTTGAATAAATTTAAGAAAACTGGAGAAAATTCCAGGACAAAAGAGTGCCCCTCGTGTTTCCCTGACACTCCAAAAGGGTGTGTGACAAGGCCCGGGAAATGGTAGGGTGGGTTTTATGCCATGGTAAATTAATAGAATACCCTGTGGTCATAGCAGTTCATAAATAACCAAAAAGATCAGTCTAAAATTAATACTGGCCAGCATGGTTTCATGGAAAATAGATCTTTGTTAAACAAACTCACTTTTATTCTTTGATGATAAATATGGATGATATGGTAAACAAATAGGTATGATGCACTTAGACATGTAAAAGGCATTTGACTTTGTACATGGTTTTGTGATTTAAAAAAAACCCTACCACTATATCGTGTCAATAAAACACATGTTAAATAGACTAAAATCTAGCTAGCTGACAGGTAACGCAGCTAGTTGTCAATGGCGAGCCATCATCCAGCGTAGGTGTTTCTCATGGTTGTCTGCAGGGACAGATACTGTGCTCAGCACAGTACAACACTTGTCTCAGTGTTCATGAAGCTAGTACAAGATCATCGCTGATTAACAGAATGGTAAATAATCATGAGGACAACATAGTCTTGTGTAGAGACTCTGCTACTTGTCAACCACTTCATCTTTTTCTCCATAAGGAGCTTCCTGTTTGAACTGTGGTCTGTGATATACATTCATATTCACAGGACACCAGAGTAGTTCATTGAAGAGTTGTGGCCTCAAAGTCTATGAATCTACAAAGTGGTGGTGTCTCTGTGTTAAAAACCACAATGGAATAAGGTTAATGGATTGGTGGGAGGATTTGGTGAATTTCACAGGGAAACTGAAGATTTCTTTTTGTTGCTGTGGAACATGAAGTATGGGAAGCTGCTAACTTTTAGCATGGGGATGAGCAGTCAGCCAGTTATATACCTGATTAAATCAATGCTTGTAAAGAGAAAGGCATGCAATGGAAAGTAGGTACCATGTCTGAGTCATCAATGTAATGTGCAGATGGCTAAACTGATAGCCTGAGTCTTTATGGTCCTCAAGACACACAGGCAGCAGTACTTGATGCAGATCCTTGGTGGGATCTAGGTGCACCTTAGCCCTATTCATCCAGAATTGCACCTTCACTAATCAACCTGTCTCAAACCAGTCACTCCTGAGTTCTGGGGGGATTTATGTAGTCATATTATGCTAGGACTGGAGGTGACTTATGTCCCACTAGCTTAGGGAGCTCCGGTAGATCATGTGTGGAGATGCCCAGAAGAGGCTTTCATGTTCGTCATACAGTTTACCTCTGAGATGAAGGAGACAGACCTGTAGCCCTTGCTGGGACATTGCAGTACTTCACAAACAGAGCAACGAAAACTAAATTCTGATGAGGGACATCAACTGCCAATTATAGTTCTTTGGGTAATACTTCGTGCTGGTGGTCTTTACTTTTCAGCATTCAAAAATGCTGCTGAGTGAATAACATGCAGTGGAGAATATCGGACTTTGATCCTATTGGTGGTCTAAATCTTAACTTTTTATTTTCTGGAGTTGTGTGTGTGCAGTGCTGGTGGGGCTTGTGGGCAACATTTTGGGTTCCCTTCCATTAAGTTAGACATCATTATGGTAGAGCAACGTATTGATGGTACTCTTCCTTCAGCAACATCAAATGGAAGCCCTTTTTGCAGTAAGGCTTCTAGTTTTCTGCACTATTAGTGTGGGCAAGTATAAGTTCTGGGTCAGATTCACCTATATAGAGATAGATGGATCTAGATGGTTATTTTAAATGAAGGTCTTACTGAATAAAAATAAAAGAGCACAAAAACATGGTAAGTATAATTTCCTAGAAGGAGGAAGGACATGTCCCTTAGAGTTTTAAGATAGCCAAAACTGACCTTGCAAACAGGTGAACAGAGAAATTCAACCTTTAGATATTTCCAAAACTCAACACTAGTTTGTTTCAAAACAACCTTGGGGGTGGGGAGAAAAAAAAAAAGAACCAACTGTTTTTGAGAAGATACTGAGGAACTAAAGCATTTACCTGCTAGTGAGACAGAGCTTTTCTTTGATTATTGAGCGCTGGGAAGATGTTTGTTGTTGTTGTTTTACTTATTTGTTCTGAAATCTTTCCCATGCCTGAAAGGGAGGGCAGTGTTTTGCTGATACAGCTTTCTCTATTGCGTTTTAAATGATGGCAAAGGGGATTAGAAGTCTGGGAAAGATATTCTTTTACTCTAATATATCAACCTTTATCAATATTTCAGATTTATGTTTATTTCTTTATTTTTCTCTTCCATTGACAGTTACCATATTCAATCATACTCTTCTCTTGAAACACACCTGATGAAGGCCATGAAGATGTTCAGCACATACATTGTCTTCCTTACCAAATGAATTTATTAAAATTTAAGATTAAAAAAAATTTTAGAAGGGCAAGCTTATATCAAGAAATCCTAAAAGAGAAGCTGTTGAGCATATCTTAGTTCAACAGGAAAAATTTCTATTGATTCTCAGTAGTCAAGACTGTGTTCTTCACTTTCTAACATATTGGAGCAAGCTGAAAGGAACATACTTCCAGAAAGGCTATGGGTAAAACTAGACACTACACAAATTATTTGGAATTTTCCTTTTAGCATGAGTAACTGCTTACGGCTGTAATGTTATGTGTGTATGTACAGGTAACTTTATGGGTTTTTCTTAGGCATTTCTTTGGATGTATGTATTCTTATGCTCACTGATGTCTGATTTTCAGCAACATTTTTGCTGTTGCTTTCCTGACATTCATCTTAGAACAAAAACATAATGGATTCAGTTAATGACTGGTGAACGCATTTGAATATCTCCAGAGCTTTATTCCATGTAGGGACTCTGTGTTTCATCAGTAGTCCTGGTGTATAAAAAGTAGCTGTATCTATTAGTGCCTGCTTTTATTTTTTTATTTTTTAGAGAGACTACAGAATTTATTGAAGAAATTAGTTTTCACACAGTTTTGGACCTATTATTCATGAAACAAAAAAGAGTGAGATAAGTCCCAGAAACAGAAAGGTAATCCTATCTAATTTCTGTCAGTTGCACATGGTTTGCCCATGGCATTGAAAAAACTGTGTTACGATAACATAGTCAACAATAAACACTGACAAAAATTTCTGTCCTCTGTCTCCTATTGTGACTTTTGAATCTGTATCCTCTTACTTATATTTTTGATTCAAAATCAAAAGCACCATGGAAAAGATGACAGAACTCCAATTTTCTTTCAGTCCATCCATTTTCCAGCATGCTTATCGTCCTGGGAAATATTTTCATATGTTCCTCTCACAGTTTAAAGATGACAACAACTATCTCAAGTGATCTCAACAATCACTTGTTTCTCAGGTTCTGGTTCCTTGAATCTGTTCATATGAGCTTGGCATTTTTTCCACCAGCTAATCAGTTAAAATTAAAATTTTTGTATGTGTTTACCAAATCTGGGCTTCCCTCTTCATATGTCAGCAAATGGCTGATGTCCAAGTAGGTGGTAGTCCTCCTACAAACATGTACTAAAAAAGATCTCAGTGCATAATAGACAGGAAATTAAGTGGACAGGGAGAATAAGATTCAGAAAGCTATTTGGGAGTCTAATTTCCATTAATTTGAAATCAGCTGTACTTAGAAACATGAATGTTTTTGTGACTCCAGGTTTGGTGTAAATAAAGGACTCCTGTCCATTGAGGTTCTGGGCTGGGACACCCAGCACCAAGTTCCTGACTTGAGAAGGGGCATTTGATATGTAGACATGTGTGGTAGGAGATACCATATCTGGCACCTGTGATCTTCACACCGAAGAGTGGAAGAGCCTGGGGGAATGTTACAGTTTGTCCCAGGATTCAATCCAAGACCCTGCTAGCAATGCAAGGAGCAGGTCCCTTTCCCAGCCTGGGAGCCCTGCTGTCTTCCTTATGTCAGTTGAATTCAGATAATGGGAATGAAAGGAAATCAACCCAAGAAAACAAGCTAATAGTTTCTTGTTGACTTTTTTTTTTAAACCAGGCAGGTAAGTCAGACTGGGTTGTGTGTTGTCATAGCGATTGTGACACTGACTTGGATGAAGAAAACACTTTTATCTCATGGGTACTACTGTGAGAGACTAAAACTTCATTATTTTCACTGAATGTGTCTAGCAGTAACATTTATCTCATAAAATTCAGAGCTTGCCACAGCAATTTGTGACATGGTGCCTTTGGAGTGTGCTCTTGGAGGTTGGAGCTGGACATGGTGGGAGTTGGAAAGTCTTTCCTCCCTCCCAGGGTCTGGCTGCAGACCTTGGCCATTTGTGGGCTCTGCCCCCTCCTACTTCTGTCAACTCCTAGATACCTCAACTCCTAGGAAAGAAAACCAGGCATGCAAGCCGACAGAGGTCCTTGGTGTTTCAGCCAGGTCCACAATATGGGTAACTAAGTATGAAGACCAAAAGCATGGTCTACAGCGTGTACTGGTGTATGAGTTCGGAGAGAGAGTGTCCATAAGAAGAGAAGACTACGTGTGGGGGGAATGGGAACAGGCTTCAAATACACAAAAGGCTTCTGCCAAGGCAAAGGAAACACGGATTTTTTTTTTTTTTTTTAATTTGTGGTGGGTGGTTCAGGAAGTAATGGGTTTAAAATTCAGAAAGGAATATATAGGGCAGATGTTAAGAGCTGTTTCCTTGTGGTGAAGACAGAGGAATAAATTGGCTGAAGAGGTTGTATGTAAAGACCTCCAATGATGAACGTACCAAAGCCTAGACAATATCCATAGAGAATAACATAAATGTAGTAGATTTTCTTTAGGGAATGAAGCTGGACAAGATGACCTCTTGAGATAACTTCCAGACCTTTGCCTCTATAAGCTGTATTTGAACTGACATGGAGACCACAGGCAGAATGTTTTAAAGCAAACCCATTACACAACCTGTCCGAGGGTCACATGCTCCTTTGTTTATTTCCTCTACCAGTTCTAGGCTCGTCTATACAAGATTATACATTGTCTGGGCACTGATTGCCTGAGGCCAACCCATCTTGTGCAGGAATACCTGGCATCAGCCATAAAGTGGTACCATGAGAGACATAAAGAGACCATGAGTGAGCTAAAAGTTCTTACTTGAAGGTCTTAATGCTAGACCCTAATGGCCAGAGAGGATTTAGATTTACAGAATCTTACTTATAGATAGGTTTAAATATCCCCTCCTTAAGGCACTCCCAAAGATTCATTAGCAAGTTTGGACTGCAGTGATTCAGCAGAAATATAAATTAAAATGTTCAGTTAAGTTTTGTAGATGTGCCGCAGAATGGGACAAAGCATATGTTTATAACCCAGGAAATAACACATGAAAGAAAATAAACATTACAACAAGCCTGTAAGAAACACAGAGGATTTGTAGTCGCAATATTGTTTGTCTTGTGAAGGGAACCATGGCATGTATTTCTTAGTAATGTCAGCTGATGGAGCTGAGACCATAAAATGTTCCTTGCCACTAGCGGAACATTTCTATTGCTGGTTATTGATCGTATTGCTAGTTATTGTGAAAAACATATATTATAAATTGCATTCCCTTTTTTTTTCCCCCTCATGTGAAAAAAGTTGCTGTGTGGTGATGCAGAGGAAGCTACCGCCACAGAAATTCCCTGGAGAAACAGGCGGGCACGTTTCCTCTTCACAGCCTATGTTAAGTGTGCCACATAACAGGCAGACAGGCAAGCAGGCTTGTCAAATATCTTGCTTTTTCAAGAATCCTTGTTTGTATATGATGACCACCCAGTTCCCACTCATGGTCTGCAAGTCTCAGGCTGGTTGAAACAGCACGCTATTCAGTAAGAGTATCTTAGTACAGTAGATGACAGATGGGCACATAAAGAGGTACACAGAATTGCATATGCTTCTGAATGGTGTGCAAAATCACTAACTACATGCAAGTGGTAATAAGGTAGGGAAAATAGCTGGGCATTTAAGCTATGATTAAAAATAAAATCACAAATAGAAAAATGCCAGGAGGTTGGCCAGACCTACTCTTTGCTGGTATGAGCTGTCACAGATCAAAATGTTTCAGACACAAGAAGTCTCTGTCTTGCTTCTGATGCTATGTTAATTTAATTTGTAACCTTCAGTTCCATAATACTTGATTTCTACATTTATATTCCTGATCAGGATGAGTGATTATTACTTTTTTTCAGAGCTGTAAGTGTAATAATAAAATGCCAAATCCACACCTCACCTTTTCTGAGGGATGCATCTAGCCCCGCAGCATCCCCATTCTAAGGTCTTTCCCTTCCATCCAGCTCTCTGGCTATAGCTTTCTAAGCACAATAATGCAGAAACATTAATAATTCATGTTCTTGTCTTGCTTTCATTTTCCTCCTTCCAGGCTCAGTCACAGCAAAGGTTCAAACCTTAAACAAAATGCCGGGCACCGTTGCACACCGAGCACCTCGATGTGCTCCTTGGCTTCTTTTCAGAAAGAACCCCCTGGGAAGGGCTGGGGGAGCACACTTCACCCCATAGCCAGGTGCAGCGTGGAGCCACTTCCTCCCCGCTTCCTCCCCTACCCACTCTTACTGGCTCACCCACTGGTGGGTAACACGAAGGCCCCCCCTGGCGCAGAGGCTGGCAGGGGCACGCGATGCTCCATGCTGCCTTTCTCCTTTCCACCACTGCTCAACACTGAATTGGTCGTTCCTCTCTCCGATCAAACACATCTTGTACCTACAAGTCTTACCGCCATTCCTCAGGCCTTTGGAGTACTAAATTTTTTTAAAATGCAGTTTATTGATATTTTTTTTTTACTTTCCCCACATGCACTCACTGTTTTTTTGTTTCATTTCTCACCATCCACGCACCCAGTTGCCCCATCTCTGCTCATTACCATCTCCTGGGCCCCTTCCAGCCGCTCCCAGTTTCCCTTTTTGTTCCATCATCAGCACAGTTACACCTCCCCTTTGCCCCCACCTGGCTTTCACTGCCTTTTGGACCCCCTCTCTTGTCACAGAGATGTCCAGCTGGATCTGACTTCTTACTAGAAACCTATTTGCTAACAGTTAATTCTTGCTACTCCTTCTTTTCCACTGACTTTTCTCATAGAGGAAAGTCCCTGTCCTTCAGCAGTCTTCTGCCTTTGTAGAAAAGTAAAAAGTGACATTAATGTTTGTGTTTTGTGTAGTTCAGAACGTTTCAAACCCTGGTTTACAGTACTGACTGCATGCTTCCAGTACTGAATACCAAAATATACTTTCAGTCTGAATAGCTTTTGAGTTGCAAAACACCCTCGTTTTTCCTTTTCCTCAAAAAGTAACAAAAACTCACGGGCAAATATTGCTGTTTATCATATGACAATTTAAGACATTTTTAGGAATATTCCAAAAGCTTTTTCCAAACTGTTACTTTCATGTGCTGAGTTCCCCCAAAAAGGAAATTATTTTCATTCACTTTCCAATTGCTTAATGCTTTGTATGAAATGCGGGCTTATCAGTTATAATCATTCCACAGTTCTTAAATAGAGATAAAAATATTTTGAATGAAAATGTCTCTGAATAAGTTATTTTAAAGGCTGATTACTGCTGCTGTCTCTTATTACAAAAACCTGAATATGCTACTTTAATGATCAATATCTCATAAGTTTAAAATTAGCTTTTCACTGGCTTTGTTACTGAGCAGTAAAAATGTCTTTATAATCAGTGAAAATAATTTGATTTTGTTTTAGTAGCCAAAGGAGACTTTTTTTCAAGTTGCTTTCATGGTTCACATGCCTTTGAATAATAAAAGAAAGGCATAGATATAGAAAGTAAAGTTATCTAGGACCAGAGGATCCAGATCAATGAAAGGTCAGGAAGAGGAAGCAAAGTCAAAATCAAATATGCCTGAAATAATTATACTTTACAGATTTCCCTTCTCCCTCCTCTAGTATTGTCTTTCATACACAGTATTTCAAGTGACTCAGAGAGGAGA
Source organism: Burhinus oedicnemus (assembly GCA_008921705.1). NCBI lineage: Eukaryota > Metazoa > Chordata > Aves > Charadriiformes > Burhinidae > Burhinus > Burhinus oedicnemus. Next base: position 2,276,427 of record VFFE01009111.1, read on the forward strand.
ATGCTAAAAGATACACTGACTGGAGAACTGTGCCAGTAATTAGCGATCTTGGATCCTGGAGGCTTTATATGTGATGGCTTTCCCCTGTGCCAGGAAGATTGTTCTGAAAATAAATGTTAGCCAAAATCTTTTTTTAGCTAGAATTTTGATTAACATCTCTAATTTCTTCCAAGTAGCCTACAGACAGGGAAAGCATTAGAAAATTGTTTTTCCTAGTTTTTAAATTGACCCTTCCCTCCAAGATGTGTAGATAAGAGAGGTCAAAATAAGTTGTTTCACGTCTGGGGAGCAAGGAGAACTGGATAAAGTTCCAGGTATGACATTGTTTGGTGCACAGGGAACACCACCTTTTACTCCTGAGCTCTTCCAACCGCTCGCCTCTCCCCTTCCTCCCGCGTGCTAACCAGCACCACTGTACTGCTCTTGAGCTGGTGCTTTCCAGGGATGAGATAGCAGCTCTGTAGTCATCCCAGATTACTGATAATCTCTTCCAGCCACTCATCTAACTCTGATAATACCTCAAATATCCAATTTATATAGTATTTTAAAGACACATGCTCCTACTTAACAGATTCAAACTCTCAATGAGATAAACTCCTTACACTTACCCCCATGGTGTGACCACTGCTCTACTCCAGAGTCACCCTGTGGTTCACCTGGGCTTAGTGGCACCTTTCTCTCCAGCTGTGGGCTACCACTTGTTTACTTCTATGCAGCCTATGCAAGGCTGCAGGTTCTTCTGCAGCCAAGGGTAAGCAAAATTGCAGATTCTATGGTGAGTTTCACTCTGAACTTTTCATTTTGCTCACCTTCTTTCAAAACCAGAAGCAGAACTTGTAGGGACAACTAACATATTTTAGGAGAACAATTTGTATAGCTTGAGAGAGAAGAGTAGCTAACACCTGTGAAGTAGACTTTTAGCAGTAGGAGACAAGAAGAATATATGGTAGAGAAAGCCATTGAGGGTTATTGCATGCAAAAAAGCAGATTAAAAAAAAATGTTTTAAAAAACTCAAGGGTACTGGAAGCTGGGAGGGTGTAAGCAAAGAAAGGATCATTTTAAATGGGTTCAGAAAGTGACTGGACAAATTCAGGGTAACCAAAACCCCACCCGACTGACAACTGTGGAATGCAAAGATGCTTCTGGCTCAAAGTAGGCATCACTTGCTGCTCAGAGGGTGTTCAGGGAAAGTCTCACTTTGTGACCATTGTTAGAGGCCAGACATCGAGTTATCGGTGGGACCTGCTGTCTGACTTAATGCTGTCGCTCTTTACGTTCCTACCCTGTACACTGTTCACATGGCCTTTCTCAGGCAGGTACTCTCAGGGATGTGATGCTGGAATAAATGATGCTTCGGTCTGATCCAGGTGCAGGTTTCTTCCCTCACAAAATGTATCATCACTGTTTCTGTTTTCTTCCACAGATACAGGGGCACTCGAACTATTCTGATAGGACACAGAATGGTGCATTTTCCATCTTCAGATATTTTTTTCCCCCTGCCTGCGTGACAGTAAGCGCAATCATCTGAAATCTCACAAGGCATTCTGAAGATACTTTCTTTAGCCTTCAGCTTAGAGCAACACTGTAAGCACAGACTAACTTAGTAGCTGCCGTTCTGCTTCGTCTAATGCTCGGTGGTCTCAAAATCTGGCACTCCGTGCGCACAGAGACGATTCATACTTGTGGCATTGCCTGGTTAACCAGTGCTGTACCTTGAATCCCCACAGCTGGGTCTGCACAGCTCTTCACCTCCAGCAGCTTTTTACTTCTGTGCTCCTGGGCTTTCAGATTGTTCCCCCCCGCAGTGGAAGTGTGTACGAAGTCAGGTAGTGGTCAGTGGGGTTTTATCTTTTCAGTAGCAGAATATTACATAGCCTTTAAAAATGAAATCTGTAAAAAAGATCAGAAAGCTTTAACCTTTTTACAATTGTTGGGATTAATCACCTTATATTTAGTAGTACAACTGAGCTTGGGATAATTAAACAAGCATAGAAAGGTGCAAAGGAGATCAGAATCCATCCCTCAGGTTTTTGTCTCACAATGTCCTGTCATAGCAATATAATCTCCTACCTTTAATGGTCAATCACATTGCCCTTTAGGTTGATTTCCTTTTTTTCCAGGTTGAGTAAACAAAAGAGATGGAAATCACAGAATCCTGTTTGTATTAGTTATGATAGCAAATGAAAAATAATCTTCCTGATTCTAACTGCTTACAAAACACGCCTTATGATAGAGACAACAGAGGACTGCAAGTCAATCATATCTGAGGGAAAAATGGCAAGTTTTTTACCCAGTGATGTATTTGTTTGAGCCCCCTTTCCATTAGGGCACCTGGATCTATAACTTCATGTGATAAAATAAGTGTTATTCATATATGAGTGAACATAGTGTACTGTTCCTTCTTATGGGACTTGCCACTGTTACTAGGGGACTCTTTTCTTTTACTGGAAGCAGTTAGGAAAATCTCAGCAGGCCTTTGTACAATTATCGTGGCCCCTGGTTTCCATCTAGTGCACTTCCAGCTTTGCTGTTGCTAGCCAGTGGGAATTTAGCAAACTACTTGGAAGGAGATCTGGTCACTGAGGCATCAAAATCTACCTTCTCCTGGCACACCAGAAGGTACGGATGCAGCCTGAAAGCTGCACTGTGCCTTTTCACACAACGATCTCATCAGGGAGAGAGTCCCAGGGTTGGGACACAGTATCCAAAAATAAACACCTTTCAGTGCTTTCATTATGGGGGCTTGTTGTCTTTCTTCCTTTTGTCTTGGCTCTGGAAATCAGGTGAGGTGTCTTGCCTGCTTGGCCATGTATAGGAGAAAGTGATAATTTGAACGGATGTCCTAAGTTTATTAACTTTCCCTGCCTGCCATGAGCGAAGGCAGGGAGCGAGCTCTCAAAACATCTCTTTTACCAGCAGATCAAACCTATAGATGTCTGTGACAGAAATATTTGAGAACGTGATTAAATGAAGTCGCCTGAGCCAGGCACATTTTGAAAAATAAGCACCGTATTACTTCAATTTGCTGTAAATAGTAATTTACTTTGGTTATTTCCTTTAATTACAGCGCTCCATCTTTACACAAGTCTGTACTTGGGAACAAAGGGACCAGTGTCACTGTAAGGTGTATGTTGTAATAGAGACATTTGTATTAAGCTTCAGGAGAAGCCTACAGTGTATCCAGCAATTCTGTGGCTCTTGTGACCACTGACCCTTTTCTGGTTTTGTCAATGTATTATTTGATTATATATATATGTGTGTGTGCGTGTGTGTGCGCGCGCTCATTTAGGCTCTTTCTAGTTCTGTTATGAAGTTCATTTGACACTTCAGCTATTACCATGCATTGTTCTTACTTTTCTCACAGACAATATTAAGATAAACCAGAATTAGAATAGCTTTTCCTCAATTATATAAAATGTACAGATTTTAAGGGAAATGATAAAAAGCCAAATTTTTAACCTAACAAGTGTTATAAATGAGCCAATCGTCCCAAATTTTTTTACAAAGAAACAGAAAATCAAGTTATCTAGCAAACCTATTTAAACACAGTAGGTAACCCTGGGTTGCAGGCAAGACTAATAAACAAAGAATGACAACCTATTTCTTTTGATGACAAGCTGACTTATTTATTTTTATTATTTCACAAAAGTATTCACCAGACTCATCTGTCACACTAAAGCCCCATTCTCCCTCCCTGCAGACAAAGCACGTAGCCTTACTGCACTCAGGTTGAGTGAAAAAATAAAAACTAAACCCAACCTTTTTGGAATCAAAAAAGATATTTGAGGGCCTGCAGTTTACTATGCTGGAACATAAAATATAATATTTTTCTTGTCTGAATAAGGTTTTACGTCGCTCATATTTGCGAAGTTAAATTACAGCTACAGAAAGTGATTTTTATACTAAAAATTAGCTTTATGATATGCTTAAGTTGAATTTCTACTTCTCCAAGACCTGGAATGCCCTTTTCTATGAAATCGGACTGATCTTTCTACCTGAATAAGACACTTCACAACTTTTAGGTCGTTAAATCAAACAGTTCCTTTAGAAATGACAGATCCTCTTGTAGTATTTAAAAACTGCAATAAGAAATTTCAGGTACAAACTAAGTTAGCATAAAATGAGCTTACATTTCTGTGCTTAGTGTGACATTTTCCAATAATAGCATTTTATACAATAAAAGTGAGAATTCAGCTTTGCTCAAAGAAATAATCACCTTAGTTTTGACAAATACACATTTTTGTTATTTGTCATTTGTGTAACACTAACATGGATATATAAAATAATTTAGAATATCTTGAACTATAATTTAGAGTAGCTGCAGATCAAGGTTTGCACTCCAATCTTGGACGTGCAGACACTGTGTATGCAGATCTCACACTGGAAAAGAATGAGTACCTGTTTTGCATGTCACTTAATGGAAAGCCTGTTAATTAAGTCCTTCAAATGAAATTAAATGAAGCCATGGAAGTGTTTAGGCCACAAAGATTTTTCTTTTTACTGTCCATTTTTATTTATATTTTACATAGATGTAGAATACATGTTCTAAGCATTTAAGTCTCCCTAGAAATGTAATGGTAGTTTGGAATATGCAAGAAATTCAGGTCTAGGACCTAAAAAAGAAAATAGAATGATAGTGTGATGTGACACGAGTGGTCGTTTTGTATGCTCATGTGTATGCGTTTTGTTTCTGCCATTTATAGCAGCTTTTTGGTCATGGGTAACATGTTAATAAGAAAGGAAGTTTTATGCTTATTCAAGTAATTATGTTGTAATAACTAGAGGATAAAATAAGGACTTCTAGCCTTATAAAGTTGTAATTAGTTTAATAAAAAATTTACATACTGTAAAAAACCCCACAATTACAGTGAAAAGAAATAGGAAAAATATTTTTAAATGCTCCAAATCCCATGTTTTAAGTTCATTGTACAACATAACCCATGAGCCACTCAGTAAACAGATCTTTGAGTTTCATGTAAACGCTGCTTACTTTGAAGAGGTTGCCAAATGACTAAATGTTTAAGAGTGCTGGGGATTTTATAGTTTTAACATCACATATAAACCCTTCTGAGAGTGGGTAACAATTCTGCTAACACAAAAGCAAAAGTAACCTATACACTTAAAAATTATGACACCAGCATCCACTTTATTAAATACTTGAAAACATCTTATGTCTCATCCATATTACTTGCTTGAAACTGTACTGGTTTTGAATGTGAGCTAATACAAAGATAGTCACAGCCTCTTGTATGAACTCAGACTTTGTTGAAAAGACAGTCTTTCTTTTTTTCCCCCCACATGCTTTCACTCAAAAAAATAAGACTATTTTAGGCGTCCTCAATCCTGCCAGGTCCCTGCACAGTGTTTTATGATACCTGCATTTTATGGGAAAAAAACCAACCCAAAACGCCAACATAGTTTTTACATTACTGTGGATATACTAGAAAAGTGCCATTATTGAGTTAGCTACCTATTCCTGTTCATTCATGAATGAATAATGTTAGAATTAACATGAGCTATAGTGCATTATTTATTATTTCTCTGGATTTGATGCTTAGCCGAGGTGTTAAAGGTCTGATGCCTTTTAAATGTAATTCATTTCCCTTTGTTATGTATTTTGCTGGCTAAAAAAGTCCCTTCGCTTTTCTTTTGCTATTGGCATTTTGGGGTAATACTTCTTAAAATTACAGTAATATTAAAATTATTTCAAGTTATTAGTTAAATAAATAGAACAATTACTTAAAAGCATGCAATTATTTAGTGTTAGTCAATAGATGCTGAAGTAAACTTGAAATCTGTGTATTTTGCTAATGTCTGCACTTGTACCATGAAAATGAAAACAAAAGTATGCTCTTATGCTCTTTTGCTATGATTTTTATTTCTGAAAGTTCAAGAACTAGCAAGAAAGCATCCAGGCTGGAAGCCCGGCACTATCAAAGTAATGGGAATTTCATTCACAGTAGCATAACTCTGTTCAACGATTGTTCTTGTTTAAGCAAGATTCTTATTTATGTTGTTAAAGACTCAAGATTAATATTTTATGATTCATAATACATGGTGTTGAAGGTTGGTGAACCAGGCAGTACAACAGTCATTTCCTAAGAAACATTTTCAACACAAGCAAAACTGTCTGAATGTTGTTCAGAAGAGGCTGTTCACATGGATCTGAACAGGAGAGGGATCCATACAGAAATTAAGAGTACTAGTTACAAGCTGGGAAAACACCGTGTCTAACTGTAAAAATCTAGCTATTTTGTATCAAAAGCAAATTGAACAGAGAAAGATTCTTACAAGCCACTGTGAGAATGCTTTCTCACCTGTGGGTATATCTGATTATCAGTCTTATAGTTACGAGGGTTTTGGCAAGACTTGCAAATTCCTGCCATGACTTCTGTCGACTCAAAACAAGCTGTTGGCTAGTGCTCTTGGCAAGCTTAGTATTTGCTGTGAGGCTTCTGAAAAAAAATGTTTCGGTCCTTCATCGTTTAGGAGAACAATTGCTTCCCCAAGGCTTCTGTCTGCAATTTGAGTTGATGCGTCTCTTCTGTAGAGATGCCATGTGACACGTCCTACAACCACCTTAATTTGAATTCGCACACCATATTTTCAAGGGTTTTCACAATACCTCTGAAGTTCCATATGCATCTCTTTGCAACTCTCCAAATTGTAACTTTTTAGAGTCCAAAGAACAGCCTGGAATCAGGGTCATAATCCCTCCAAGAAAACCCAAAGCAACCAAAAGTACAGGTACACAACCTGCAGTGGGCAAGACAAGCTGGGCAGAGCTAAAAGGAACTTCCCTCTCCGAACATTTATAAGATGCTTGATGATAGGACAAAACAACATTAAGTACCACCACATCACCCCAGTTTTCCTCGGATACTGAGTTAACACGTACTTTGGCTCACATTAGGTTTTTATTAGCAAACACTTTAAACTTCAACAGAAGCTGTGAAATCCAGCTGTCCTGCAATTGTGTAGGTGGTCCATGCAAAGGTAGATAGCTGGTTAGCTAGGCTGGTTGATGGGACTAACTGGACTTGGTAGGTGGCTCCTCCTGTAAGCACCCTGCAGTATCGCAGCTCCTGCGCTGCCCAGAGCGTTGCCTTGCGAAGCTTAACTGGGCGTTTTTCAGCTGTGTTTCAGGATCTGAATACCTTCTTCCCCCCTCCCCCATCATGTCAATATTAGAAGGCAGTGCATAAATTAAGTTATTAAATGCACTGATGAACCCATAGCAAGACTAATCTGAGCCTTTCTTCTGTAGAAGGTGGTACAAGAAGGAAGAGCACGTTTCATAGTCATTAAATGCCTGCTAACTTCAGAGATGTAAGCTGAGCGGGAAGGATTAGGAAGGAAAAGAATAGCAACAGCCGCAACTTATGTCTGGACAGTTTCATCCCCTTTTTTTATAACGGACAAAGGCTTAAACCCACAGTAGCTTTATTTAATTCCTGTTTATTCTAGTGGTAATTAGGAATCTAAGTAGAGACTAGACAATGAAATGTGTGTCTTCAGGAAACTTGGTCTGTGTGGTTTGAGTAGGATTGTGTTGCAACCTGTTTCCCTAAGGCTTCAAGTACCTCTCACCTAAAACTAAGGTAAAGCATGAAACTGTAACGAATAAATAAAGAAATTTAACTACCTAATTAATTAAAATCCTGGAAAATTAGTATTAAAATTGCATTCCTTGCAACAGTAAGAAAATTATTTACAGGTTCTTTCTATTCCATATTGAAACAGTAAACTGCTTTAATAGCAAACAAATTTTGGAAAAGGTACTTTCCATGGAGCATTTTAATTGTGTTGTTGTATTGAAATGACTGCACACAACTGAAAAAAAAAGAATTTTTTTTTTTTAAATCCATGTGATCATTTTTGTACATGTGTATGATTTCTTTTTCTGACATTCTGGAAATGCAGAATGTTTAGAGATGACCAAAACCCCCACACAAACCATTCCCAGCAATCCAAAACAAGCCCCAGATTAAAAAAAATAAATGACCTTGTAGTCAACACCCATTAACAAGACAAACAAATAACCAAACCAACAAACCAGGGACTAAGCACCAGAAGGCTGAAGTCAGCATCCTAAAGCATATTTGTGTGCCCTGCATCTTGTCATGATTGATGCATTCCACTCATGGCACTTGACAAACATTGTTTTGCAGGTACTTAGCATGATGACAAATTAACAAATGGAATAAATGGATTACAAAGCATTTACATAGTCATTTATGCTTTTTTCCCATCCAGTCTGGACTACTACAAAGTGATCTGAGGCTAGTTACGAAAAGATATACAAGCTTTACAAGGTGCAGCATGCAGCAAGGTGATTAATGCAGAAAGATTAATGAACATAATTTTGAATCAGTAGCTTTTGTCTTACACTATTTGCTTATTTTGTTATTAAGAGGTACTGAAATCATGACCCTCATTTCATAAATCCTCAAAGGGCTGGAACTGGGCTGCCACAGATAGCATTCCTGAAGCATCTCTGAAACAACCTCTGATAAACAGGGACAAAAGAGATGATCATCCAGGAGCAAACATCTGAGAAGCAGGGTAAATTAGCTTGGGTGATGGTCCACCCCGTCATGGCAGCAGCGCTTCTCGCTCCTCCATACACTACTGATCTGGCACTGTAAATCTCAGTGGGCTATTGCTGAAGTGGCCTCAGGTTTGAAATGACTTAGTGGGGTGTCTCCCAAGATTTTTATGGTGAGGAAACAACAGGAATAATTTTTCACATGCATCATCCCTTGAGAAAGATGACTGCTAAGTAGTGATGCTGCATTTGTAGACAGTGGCCAAAAGTGCTCCTTTCTGGGAGAGACCTCATGGGATCTTGATGTTTTTGCTGGGCTGCAGAGGCTTTTGCAGCACGAAGGTGCCCCTCACTGCACGCAGGTGTCATCAGTGCGCAGTGCTAAGCTGCTGCAGCTGCCACCACACTGTACTCCTGCTGTCTCTTTCTCGTCGTGTCATAAACCTGTTAAAACCTGGTTCATGCGCTCTCCATCACAGACAGCAGAGACTGTGATCCTTAACATACTCTGTGGCTGCTTCCCTTTGTCCAGTTTTGGACACGTACACAGAACAGCAATTTGTACCAAAAGTGTTTTGGGTTCATTCTTTTTTTAATTTTAAGTTTGATTATTTAGACGATGCATGGCAATTTTTGATGTGTAGTAAATCCGATGTGTACTGTAAGATATAGGAAACGTTTGATCTTACACATTCAACCTAGCAAGTTAACACGTGTCAGTTGAGCTGTGCTAACTGCCCAATTTTGTGTTCTTTGCCTGTGGCAGCTATATAATGGTTCAATTTAGCTGGCCCTCAGAGAAAGCACCTGCAGAGATTTGGTATACCACAGACGGTCTCACCCCTTACAGGCATGCGAAGCTGTAAGTTTCTCAGTTTGACCACCGCAGTTTACTGCGTGCTCATGCTGTCTTGGGTTACAGCATATGTATTTGCGGGCGACATACTGAAAGCCATCTGAGAGGCTCTCCCCAGATACGAAGCGCTGAACACCTGCAGGATGAGTTCCTTCTGGTACTGCTCACACTCTGGGAGAACATAATTGCCTCTCCTTGCCTGTGTGACTGCTGGAGGACACATTTTCACTGGTGGATAAGTTGCACATTTGTGGCCACTGAGGTGGTGGGGTGGAGAGCCAAAGGCTGGGGTGTTGCGGGGCAATTGGTGTGAGTTAGAGGGGAATGAAGTCTGGCACTGCAGATTTGCAACCCATTCTAGGAATGCTAAGAAGCACTATTTCTGAAGATGTTTTGCTACAGAAATGTGCCACACCCTGTCTGGGGTGCAAAGGGGGAAAAGAAAAGAGAGAATGAAGTAATACATGAGGGAGTGACAGCAATTAAAGAGTTGCAACAGACACTTGCGCCTTAGGGGGCATGGGTGGCATGAACAGATCTGAGGAAGGGAAGGAAGGAGAGTTAAAAGAGGTTCGTTAAGCTGTATGTAAGAGCTGTGATTCTTAGCTTAAACTAGCAACTAAAAATTTAATATGTTGAATGAAACTCATAGGACCATAGAATGGTTTAGGTTGGAAGGGACCTTAAAGATCATCTAGTTCCAGTCCCCCTGCCATGGGCAGGAGCACCTCCCACCAGACCAGGCGGCTCAATGACCAATCTACTCCAAGGCACTCGTATGCATTAAAATTCAACAAGAAAAGAAACACAGAGTAAAAAGAGTGATAAAATAATACTAACAGTAAGAGTGTGGTGCTTCTCAATTGACATTACATGTGAAATACATGCCTGAAAGCAAGCTCTTGTAGTCACAAAGTAGAAAACAGAAAAGTAAATCTATGTGTTTTCTTTGCATTTCAAGAAAAAATTTGGTAGAAAATACAAAATAGAGATTGACAAATAGAGCCAGCTACAGAAGGGATTAAAGAAAATTCAGTTCAAACGAGAACAGAAGCATAAAACTAGTATTTAAGGATGTTGGAGATTTCATAATTGGATCATCAAAACAGCAAATGTTATGTACTTTAGCATTCACTCTTATTATGAGACAAGGCTCCTTCAGAAAGCAGAACTCATCAATCCTCTAAAATAAAGTGAAAGTACTTTTAAACTAACTGAGGTATGGTCTATCTGAGATGTATAAATTAACGTGTTATTCCTAAAATTATATTTTGTGGTGACATATTTAGAAATTACATTTTCAAATAAAGCATTATTTGGAAATGGAAGTGGCAAATCGATTTACAGAAATAATTCCATTTTTGAAACGCGAAACTTAATAAAACATCCTATCTGAAGAGTTAAGTAGCATTCAGAAGAATGACTTCCCTCTCTATCAGCAGAACATTTAGAACATTGTTTCTTGCAAAGTTGTTTTCTACATGTCAGATTTCATCTGGCAAGTCATATATTCTGCAGGAGTTAAACACGGTGTGTGGCGAAAAAATGAGCACTTGAGGCAGAGCTCTAGCTGGTACGTATAGGGATGGGGAAGGTAAGTAGCTAGTCCTATCTCCGCTCTTCTGGTGAGTTGTAGGCTGACATGGCTAACACTCTCTATGCAACGTACAGTTCTGGATACCGGTTGAGATGATCCAGCTTCTCTGTGTTGAAATGCTGATCTTTTGCATGTGGAGTTCTGAGCTTCCTCAGACAGCAGTGACCAGGGATCTGGTCATATTTCCACATCTGGGAGCAGCATATCCATGCTAACCGAGAGGTGACAGCCTTTAGTCTGGGTACAGAACCACACTAAGGTTATGTTGCTGTCAATGCCCAAGCTAGACCTCCTCATGCGTAGTGCTTATAGAGCTTAGCTACATCCCCAGTGACCCTTTGGGTTCCACACAGGTACTTCAGCTAACTCACTCAATTAAGCATGTGTGGAGAAAGCAAAGAATCATTATGTTCAGTCAGAAGTGTAAGAAAAGGAATAAAGGCTGTGAGATCTTCAAGAGCTTGGCCCTGTAGCTCACAGGACAGTCTTGTTTGTGGAAGGTGATGGACTTAGGAGAGGAGGGGCTTTTGGATGGCTCCTGAGTTTTCTAAAGCATTTGAAAAGTTGCCTTGACCATACTGGAGTAATTAATGGGACTTGGCATTTCTGTGTGTGCTTAACTACAGATTTATGCAGGGTAAAGCTCACCACTGTCCAAATGTACCTGTAGGGCCTCAGCTAAAGCCTTTGAAGTCAGTATCAGTCTGATGTGAATGAGAGGTGGATCATGCCCTTAAACAAATATTTCTGGAAAGCCCACTGTGCATATGGAGAAATATTTTCTGGCTAAGCTGACATTTTAAAATCAAATAATTTTTTGGCTCCAGGCCTTAAAGGAAATGGGACAACTTTCTTTTCACATATTATTTTTTAATTGTGCAAAAAATACGTTTAAGCTTCATTTTATTTTAAAGGGACCGTGTATCTTTTTTCAGACTTCTCTAAGGAGCCCACCCCAAGAACAAAAAATACCCCAAACCTATTGATGGAAGAGAAAGCATCAGAAATGATTGGCCTGAAATGTTTTTGAAAGTTTTACCTTTGGAAAGCAAGGAATAAATGGAAACTCTTTTGCAACCACAAGAACTGTTTTGCACTGTATGCCAATCCGTGGGTGTTTGTGTGTGTCAGAGCTCGTCAGGTAGTTATTGGGATTGTATTTTCCATACATGCTTATGAATCACTCAGAAACAGATCCAGATTTCTGCTATTGCTTTGTTATTTGTAAGCATAAATTGAATAATCTGGGTGATTAACTTTCAGACTACAGGATGTCCATATACTGATTGCTGCAGTGTGTCACCACTGGCTGTTCACATAAGGTGATTGATTAACAATTTTACAGTGTAAGCTTTCAGCTTCCCTTTCAGAGAACTAAAACTTTTAAGAAGTTTGAACAATGAATATCAAATTAAGTCAGAATTTAACAACAGTTAAAGGATCCAATTTTCAATTCCTGTTGGGAGTCTTCATCTAATGAGAAGCAAGTGTTGCACATCTTCTGTAATGATAGTAAACTTTTGCTCATTTGTGTTGTGCTACTGGATCAAAAGAATCACTTCTAGGAGCTACTCAGCATCAGTTTAGCAGGGACAGTTGTCAGTTTAGCACATAGTGTTCAGAAGTCACATTTTTGTACACTTTGGTTAGTAATGAGTTATCGTGGGTGTGGATTCAGAATATCTGGGAAAAAAAAGGACTATATGCATGTGCGCTTCTTGCTACTATTCTGTTATAACCAATTGTTGCTAGTCCAACAATACTGTAAAACAAATGGCACTATTAAAATATTTGGGGAATAGATACCAAAGGACCTTTGGAGGAGGTTAGTCCTTGCATGCCCAGCCTTTATGTATTGTTAACACCTGGGTGATGCCTGAGGCATGCCAGCCAATAATTATATACCTTCATATTTCTTTCCTGACAGTCTGTCATCATTAGTGCTAACTGTGAGTTAAAGAGAGATTCTTCATGCCTACCCTTTTTTCCTGTACCAAATTCTACAATATCTTCTGCAAAATCATATTTTATTTCACCAGCAGGTTGCATAATGGGATTCATTACAACCCTTTTGCATACATAAGAAAAATAATGCTGTGCTGGATCTTCTGAACTACTTAAGTGACAGCTGCAGAACAGACCATTTGAGCAAATACATTGCAGAAAGTCATTTGCAATTAAAATATTTTTAATTAAGTTCCTAATGACCATATTTTGATCTTACTTTAAATCAGGACCATCATGGTTTGCACCTCAGAGAAATTGGCAGAGGATTTGCACGTAATTCGTGCATGGTCACTCCAGCAGTGGGCTTTCTGTGAGAAGCAAGGAGTCATAAAACACCCACACGTTAGTAACACATGAAAGTTGGGTTGGAACAGGGGAGTTTAGCTCTTTACATGAAGCATTGAAGGACAGAAGGAATCAGTGGGTCATCTGCTCTGATCTCTTGTATAATATGAGCATCTACCTCTCTAATGAGGTTAATAATTCGCTATTAATTGGTGCATATGTTGCATGACTTATGTAGCTTTTACAGAAAATCTTTCAATCTTCATGTGAAGGCATTAAGATGTGGGGAAACTGCATGTCCATTGGTCATTGCTCCAGGGATTAATCATTCTTGCAGTGAACAACTAAAGCATTTCTCCATCTAAATTTCCTTGTGCTTAGTTTTTGTCTGCTGGGTGGGTTTTTTTGTTTTGTTATGTCTTTCCTGATTTAATAAAATTCTTTTTATAGTCACTATTTTTTTGCCATGTAGATATTTGATATGTTGTAAGGAAACAATCTCTCACTATTTATTTTTAAAAGCTGAGCAGATTCCTTATGCTGTCTATGCAAGGCATTTTCTTTGAGCTCTCAAATAATTGTGGTGACACTTTCTGTGCACCTTCAACATCTTTCTTGAAATAAGAACACCAAAACTGGAGGAAGTATTCCAGTATTAGTCTCACCAGTGCTGTAAGGGGTAGCTAAAATCCCCTTGGCTTTGCCCCATTTATTGCTCTTCGTGTATCTGGGGATCATAGATGCCTCTTTTGCTGGCTCACTGTAATGGAAGCTTACCTTCACACATCTGTGTACTTAGCTGCCCTTAATTATTACTTTTTTTGCCCCTGGATGCAATTCCTCAGCCTGTGGCTATGATCAACATTCTTTTTTCCTAAATGTGTGACTTTCATAGAATCATAGAATAGTATGGGTTGGAAGGGACCTTTAAAGTTCACCTAGTCCACCCTCCCTGCAATGAACAGGGACATCTTCAACTATATCAGGTTGCTGAGAGCCCCGTCCAACCTGACCTTGAATATCTCTGAGGATGGGGCATCTACCACCTCTCTGAGCAACCTGTTCCAGTGTTTCACCACCCTCATTGTAAAAATTTCTTCCTTCTATCTAGTATTAATCTACCCTCTTTCAGTTTAAAGCCATTACCCCTTGTCCTATCGCAACAGGCCCTACTAAAATGTTTGTCGCCATCTTTCCTGTAGGTCCCCTTTAAGTACTGAAAGGCCGCAATAAGGTCTCCCCAGAGCCTTCTCTTCTCCAGGCTGAACAATCCCAACTCTCTCAGCTTGTCCTCATATCAGAGATGTTCTAGTCCTCTGATCATTTTTGGTACCCACCTCTGGACCCACTCCAACAGGTCCATGTCCTTCTTATGTTGGGTGCTCCAGAGCTGGACACAGTACTCCAGATGGGGTCTCATGAGAGCAGAGTAGGGGTGGAGAATCACCTCCCTTAACCTGCTGGCCATGCTTCTTTTGATGCAGCCCAGGATGCAGCTGGCCTTCTGGGCTGCGAGCACACTTTGCTGGCTCATGTCCAGCTTTTCATCCACCAGTACCCCCAAGTCCTTCTCGGCAGGGCTTCTCTCAATCCATTCATCCCCTAGCCTGTATTGATAGTGGATAGCTGCATAACTGTTTAGAGTTTGGCAGGGTATCTGGGCTGCCCTTCTCTCAATTTCATTTGCCATTCAGCTAAGATCAGTGACAGCTAGAGACTTAATTAAAATGTTGACTAGCATAAGGCTAAATACAGACCCCAGTAGAAACATCTTCTGCTGTAGGTGATTCCCAACTTTTTGAAACCTGTCTGTTAGCCATTATCCTCACAGAATCAAATCAGTTTTTTGACAAGATGTACTTTCCAATATGCTCTGATGACTGGTGGTAGTATTAATATCCTTATCCTTTAATTCTTTGTGATGTAAATCCTACATGACTTTTTCATTAATCTATCAAGGATTAATACCAGGATTGCTGGTCTTTAGTTATGTAGGTCGTCTGCTTGCCCTTCTATTGAGAGCTTTCACAAAATTAATGCTCTCTAGACATCTGAAATCTTTCTGCTATTGCAAGCTGTATTAAAGATGAGTATCAGCCAACAGGGCATTTCAGCTAATTCTTATGGAATTCTTGGCTGAAAATTTTCTGAATCTTCTGTTTTTAAGATATTTATCTCTTGTGGATGTTGTTCAACATCCTTCTTAATTACTTACAGACTGCAAAGTACTGCAATGCCCTGCAGTCTCATGCATCATCCTTTTTATTGTCTCGGCAGCTGCATTTCTTGGTGACAAGGCTTCAGCTCTCCTCTAGGTATAAGAGCTGGCAATTGCTTGTTCTTTTCCATTGTGTTTCATAAATACTATGGGAACAGTCCGTCCCCTGACTTGCAGGTGTAATTGTCATTGAGTTCAGCAGAACTTGTGGCAAATGCAGTAAATGAGTTGTAGAGCAAGATAACATCCTCTGGTTGATAAACCGGCTAAATGAAAGAGGAGATCTCTTACTCTTTACAGACCTTACCTTGTTCTGATGGGACTTGCAGCTATAGTCTGAACACAATAGCCAAATCATAAACATGTAGTTTGTGAATAACGGTGTGTTTGGACATCACTTGATGTGTGTATTATACTACAGCCACTCTTATCAGTGTCTTTCAGAATGGTAATCAGGCACTGCTTGGTTTTAATACTAATCTAACGCAGTAAAATGCAGTTCCTAAAATTAGAGCTCTACATGATTTCAGTGGAAAAAGAACAGATAGTCTCAGTAATTATTGCTGAAAACAGTCCACAGAATGTTTAGGAGTGAACAAAGTAGTACAAATCTATAGAGAAGTATTTTGTAGTAGTATTTGTAATGTTTTTGTAATTTCTTTGTGAGGCTAGAAGAATGCATATTTTTAAAATATCAGGTTATTTAGAAACAATTATGTCTGAATAGTATAAACATATTTTCTTGAAATATACTGATAGCAGTTAAATTGGTGTTTGTTGAACAAATGAATCAACTGAATGATAAGAACTAACATTAATTTAGTTACTATTTTGAATGCATCATAAGTTCAAGGCATAAAAAGCATATCTTTGGTAGAAAGACACTTCTCAAGAATAGAAAAAGATATGAGGAAATCCCACGCAATTAAATGAAAACCACAGAGAAAAATAATATAGATAAAGGTATGTTTCAAAGAAAGGATATGCTTTTTGGCTCTGGTTAATGCAACGTTGACTCATCCAGGTTACGAAAAATATTGTATGAAAGCATCCTGTAATAGCAGAGGAACAGATACCTACTGGTAACCACAAACGTGCACAAATAAAAACTTATGTATATCCACATGTGTAGAGTAACAAACAATAGCGGCCCTAAACATTATTACTTCACTGCAATGCCTGGAAAATATTTTGTCCAGGATGTGCTGAAATTGGCTGGGCAACTTTATACTAATCATCCCTTGTTCTAACATGTTTTATGAAAAAACCACAGAAAATTGTATGTATGTATCTTCTTCATGCCAACAGTCAGAAAGGACAAAAGACTCAACTTGCAGCTTGAAAAACCTCAGAAATGCCGAATCAAATGACATTCCATTACCCATTACATACACTTTCTGCACTGAGCAGCCTGTATTAGAACCAGCATGTACTAGCAAATATTGGCATGTTATTTCTTTCTCGATAGTCTTCAGAGAAGGTTTCTGCAATTACTTCATGCAGAAGGGCAATGAAGACTGAAGTAACCATTAATATGATAGTTCCTGTATTAAAAGTAGTTTAGATATGGTTGAGTTAGTTTTACCCCAAAATAAAATCATCCAGTATTAGTATCAGTACATAATATCTAGACATTTAAACAAAAGAGGTGTTTGCAAACTGTTAAACAAAAAATGAAACTTGTTTAAGAACACTAGGTTTCATGACCAAAAAAGAACTCTGTAAGTTATAAAATAGAGTGCAATATATAAGGAAAGAGAGAATTAAAAAAGTAAAATAAGCAATCAGCATGAATATGAATAGCAGTGAATATAAATAAGAGAATTAAACCCCACAAACTCTTGGTGTCATTGCAGTATCTACTGCCGATTGCTTTAAGGAAAACAGAGAGGAGGAAAGGGTTATACCAGAGTCTGAAAAAGAGTAACGGCAGCTTAAAAATATGAAACCAGCTAATGTTAGCTAACTAGGTGGATGCTCATCCTGGACAAAATATGACAATGGCTAAAATGGTACTCAACGAAATGGGAATGTGAAGCGGTGACACCCAAATTTTCACAGCCCCCACACCACGGTTTGAGGACTAGCCCACTGCCCACTGCCTTCCCCTTCACAGCCTTTCTTATCCTGAAGGTATTACAGTGAGTTAATTGAGAAAATGCAGAATGAAAGCCGTGAATGTACTAGTGTGCACTAAAACCTCCCATATGCCCTTCCAGCTGGTTGTCCAGCATATACACAGGGCAAAGTGCCCTCCAGGTGCACAGCGGTGTTATTGGGAGACATCTGAGAGATTCCTGAAGCTATGGTGACCACGAGGACAATGTATCTAGTCCCACATTGCCCTAAGAGTCACTGAGGCCAGGGTTCAGATGGATTATCCTGGTGGTGCTACGCTGAACCTTGTGCACATGGAGTCAAAGGACAGAACAGGAGTTGCTAGCAATCTTCCTGGCTTAGTGGAAGTAAATTTTCCTGAAAATACTTGAGTTCCCTTTTTTTAAAGAGATAACAAATCCAACTGATAAAAGCAACTGCATTGATGTAGCGTAGCTGGCCATCAGCAACTTCAGACTTAGTTGCACGATGTTTTCAGTATGAACCTGTTACTATGTGCAGTCAAAACGTGAAAGCACACCTTCTTCCACAGATTTAAAGTTTGCTTGTTGATATATATGTATGGAAGTATGAAGGTCTACCGACTGCGGGTTGATTCTGCAGCACTGTGTGGCCCGTGCAATTCAATCAACTTTCTGGAGGAAAATATATTAAGAAAAGGATGTAAGATGTACATACAAAATTTGCAGGTGACACTGAGACTTGTGGCTTGATAAATCAAGATAAATTACTTAGTGTGAACTGGATAACTTGTTTAACTTTAGAGCAACCGAGTAGTATGATGTATTTTAATATAAGCAGAAACAAACTAGAACCCAAAATACGACTATGTTTGCCCATGGCTGCTCCCTCTGCATGAACTGGGCTTTCTAACACACCTGTAACTACTCACTCACAAAGAGGGATTAGGCAGGGGGTGGGATCCTGTATCTTTCTCCAATCTAACCTCCAGTCCAGTCAGCATTTTTAGGTCCGAAGCAAGTAGCATTATGTAATTTGGGGTCTCATGCAAATGATGTCAGATAAATTTGTATGGCTGGTTTTATGCAGGTGGGTAGACTAGAAAATGTAAGTGCTGTGACAGTCTAAATGGTACTGAGCAACAGCCATCTTTTTTTCTCTAACAAACATGCATAAAAGTATCAAAACTGTACCCTCTGATAAACAACATAATGTTGTCAGTCTTGAGCATATCATTCACGGAATCACAGAATTTTCAGAGTTGGAAGGCACCTCTAGAGATCATCTGGTCCAACTCCCCTGCTGACGCAGGAATGCCTAGAGCACATTACTCAGGACTGCATCCAGGCCGGTCTTGAAAATCTCCAGAGAAGGGGACTCCACAACCTCCCTGGGCAGCCTGTGCCAGTGCTCTGTCACCCTAACAGTAAAGAAGTTTTTCCTTATGTTTGAATGGAACTTCCTATGTTCCAACTTGTGCCCGTTGCCCCTCATCCTGTCACTGGCAACCACTGAAAAGAGTCTGGCTCCATCCTCCTTCAACCCACCCTTTAGCTACTTATAAGCAAGAATAAGGTCTCCCCTCAGCCTCCTCTTCTCCAGGCTAAAGAGTCCCAGCTCTCTCAGCCTTTCCTCATAAGGGAGGTGCTCCAATCCCCCAAGCATCTTTGTTGCCCTACGCTGGACTCTCTCCAGTAGTTCCCTGTCCCGTTTGAGCTGGGGAGCCCAGAACTGGACACAGTATTCCAGTTGTGGCCTCACCAGTGCCGAGTAGAGGGGGAGAATGACCTCCCTCGACCTACTGGCCACACTCTTCCCTATGCAGCCCAGGATTCCATTGGTCTTCCCGGTGACAAGGGCACACTGCTGGCTCATGGATAATTTACTGTCTACCAGAACCCCCCCAGATCCTTCTCCTCAGAACTGCTTTCCAGCAGGTCCACCCCTAACCTCTGTTGGTGCCTAGCATTCTTCCTCCCCAGGTGCAGGACCCTACACTTGCTCTTGTTGAACCTCATTAGGTTCTCCTCTGCCCAGCACTCCAGCCTGTCCAGCTCACGCTGGATGGCAGCGAGGCCCTCTGGAGTGTCAGCCACCCCTCCCAGTTTGGTATCATCAGCAAACCTGCTGAGGATACACTCTGTCCCCTCATCCAGGTCATTGATGAGTATATTGAACAAGATTGGACCGAGTATTGACCCCGGGGGAACACCACTGGTTACAGGCCTCCAACCTGACACTGCTCCATTAATCACAACCCTCCGAGTTCTGTCACACAGCCAGCTCTCAATCCACCTCGCTGTGTCCTCGTCTAGCCCACACTTCCTCAGCTTCCTAATGAGGATGTTATGGGAGACAGTATCAAAAGCCTTGCTGAAGTCAAGGTAGACGACATCTACTGCTCTCCCCTCATCCAGCCAACCAGTTATAATGTCATAGAAGGCTATCAGATTGGTCAGGCATGATATTTACCCTTGATAAATCCGTGTGGACCACTTCCAATAACTTCCTGTTCATCAACGTGTTTGGAGATGACATCCAGAACAAGTTGCTCCATTACCTTCCCAGGGACAGAGGTGAGACTAAGCGGCCTGTAGTTCCCTGGGTCTTCCTTCTTGCCCTTTTTGAAGATTGGAGCGATGTTGGCCTTCTTCCAGTCCTCAGGCACCTGTCCTGTTCCCCAGGACCTTCCAAAGATGATGGAGAGTGGTCTAGCAATAACATCTGCCAGCTCTCTCAGCACTCGTGAGTGCATCCCATCAGGGCCCATGGACTTATGGATGTCCACCTTGGCCAAGTGGTCTCTAACCTGGTACTCCTCAATTGAGGGAAGATCCTCCTCTCTCCAGACCTCCCCCCTTGCCTCCAGGGTCTGGGATTCATGAGGGACAGCTTTAGCAGTGAAGACCGAAGAAAAGAAGGCGTTCAGTAACTCCGCCTTCTCTGTGTCTTCCACCACTAGGGCGCCCATCTCATTCATCAGTGGGCCTCCATTTTCCCTAGTCTTCCTTTTTCTGTTGATATACTGAAAGAACCTCTTCTTACTATCTTTAACCGCAGTGGCCAAGCTGAGTTCTGCTTGGGCTTTGGTCCTTCTAATTTTCCCCCTGCATAGCTTCACTACATCTTGGTATTCCTCATAAGTTGCCCACCCCCTTTTCCAAAGACTGTAAACTTTCCTTTTGTTACTGAGGTCAAGCCAAAGCTCTCTATTTAGCCAGGCTGGTCTTTTCGGGACATTTTTTGGGACATGGGGATGGCCTTCTCCTGTGCTTTTAAGAGTTCCTGCTTGAAGTATGACCAGCCTTCCTGGGCACGTTTGCCCTTCAGGACTGTCTCCCGAGGGACCCTCTCAACCATGCTCCTAAACCGGCTCAGCTTTTTCCACCACGAGGTGTGATACAGCACATGCCATACAAATTGTCATAGACATGTCAGATATGCTGCTGTCCAACATTTTTGTTTCCTGAGAAGTGTGTAACTTGCAAAATAATATCCATGTTTATTTGCAGGCAAGCTGTTTGCTGAGAATAAACACAGAATTACAGGAGCCCAACCTTGCACTGGCCAGAGTGTGGGAAAGCTCTGCCTTTTCTCAATGAGTGTGTCCAGGGGCACTAAATATCTTCCTGACTCTGAAGACAGGTTTTATCAGAGATCAGAATCACTTAACTAGAACAAGATAATCCTTTGTACAGAGAGGTCACTGAACAGATCACTGATCTGTCAGATGACCCACATTAAGTAAGAAGTTTTGAAAACAAATCTCTGAATTCCCCTCTCCTGCCCTTACAGGGCAAGATCTCCACCTCATTTGCCTTTCAGACCAGAAACAGTCAATGGCCCTTAGTTTGCTCAAACCCCTTGCTTAGGAAAGTTTTTTTTCTTTCCATCATGCCAGAGGGAGGTCTGCTCCCTCCTGCGCATGGGTTCTCTCCCTGTGCCAAGTCCTTCTTCCTCCAGCAGACTCCCGTGTCATCTCTCCCCTCCTTCTTGTGCCCTAGAAGCATTTTGTGCTGGACATGTCCAGGAAAGGTGTGGTTCTCCTCCCTCCAGAGGGTCCCCAGAGTACAGCATCAAGGACAAATTGCTTTCCTTTCTCCTGCCCAGACCTCCTGCCCTCTTTAACAAAACATAATAAATGGTACTCACAGAATAAACAGAAAGCAAACTTGTTAACTACTTGCACCATTGCTCTCAATCGGGTTGAGAATGTTTTATAAAATCATTCTTGGAATAATCCAACATTTAGCCCTATTTGTTGCAACAGGAAAGAGACACTATTCCTATATTATGTATATTACATACATAATATATTTCATAAGATTTAGTTCCACTTGGCGGGACATGCTGCATCCTGTCTGTTTCAGAAGAAAAGATATTCCAAAGAGACCGCAGCTGCAAATATTTCAAACATTAAAACAAAAGGAAGCAAGATGAAAAGTGAAAGTTCTGAGCACAACCAACCAAATTAAAATGTAGGAAAACAAGTGTGGTAAGGGAACATGAAAAGAAACAAGCAAATAAAAAGATGGTGCTCTATATAGATCCAGGGAAATATTGCAGCCACTGTTGTAAAAGCATTTGGTTTTTTAAATGTGAATTATTTTCCACATTGCATATAGCCTATATGCATTTACATTTTATTGATATTCTAACTCTTGTGTTGAATAGCAGAAATACAATATATAGAGTATTTGCAGAAAATAAGACCCTAATTCATAACTGCCGTTCTTGTCCATAGAAGAAATATGGAGAAAGATACATGAGAAAGGTAAGTCTATAGGGACTTTTTAGAGCATTTATAGGAACAGACTCCAAACTTGGGCAGGTCTCTGATGCTATGGGTAGGTCCTGAGGATACTCTCCGTTCTTACTGGCAAGAGTGACTGCTTTCTGCTGTGCACACTCTGGTGTTCTGCAAACTATGGATGACGCTGGTAGGTATCATCCTTCTGCCAGTCTTTGCACTGGTTCTCAGAGGCTCATTACAGTTCACTTCTGCACAGCAGCTTTCAGAGAAGAGGACCCTGCAACTTGTCCTTCTTCCTTCACATCCTCCATACCATTTAAGAGTATTGCACTGTATTGCTATTTTGCACTTCTGTGAAATCTCCTGCAAGTTTCTGTTGATATGTGAAATAGCTGCTACTGCTTCTTTTTGGGTTGGGAAGGATTTGATCATTCAAATTTTTTAAATTTTTTCTGAAATTCATAATCTTGGCAATTCTTCTGTTTGCATTTACAGCTGATAAAGCAGTGAGAGAGATTTTTACATTCTCAGTGGCCATACAAGACATGAACTTTGAATGTAGTGATCAAGTGTTAAACACATTTTTACTTTTAATTTGCATAGACACTACTTTGAGTTTTAAAAATAATAGTATTAAGGTATGGAAAACATTATTTATTCAGTTTTATTTTGGCATGTTTCTGAGCTGTGAAGAAAAAATAGAAATCTCATTTGTGACATGAACTTAATAAGTTATTTCTCAGCATGGCTTTTAAACTAGTTGACAAAAGGAAAAAAGAAGTAAAAATTCTTTGACTATTCATAAATGGATTTAATACATTAGACATTAAATATTCCTTTAGCATTGATAGAATGGCTTGAATAATAAATACATTTAGTTGTAAATAATGTATTTTATTTCTAAAACCTCTGAACCTATTATACCCTCAAACATAATTTGACCAGGTCTAACAAGGCTCAGCTGGTATTTCTCCTCTGAGTATTGGAAGGTTGCTGCCTTTGCTGGGATTACTGGGAGCGAGCATGGCCTCTCTCTGGATACACAGAGAGAAGACCCCTCTGCTTGGGCTCTGCCTGGCTCATTGCTGTTTTGTTCCCATTCCCACCCTCCCTAGCCCTGCAGGGAATGGAGAGCCCAGAGCCTCCCCACAACCGCTGCTAGCCTTGGGAGGGTATCGCAGCTCCCTGAAAGTTATTCCTCTCCCTGGATATGAGTCGGTGTTGCTAGAGAGTAAAGCAATTACAGAATGGGCCATAACTTTGCCCACCAGCAATGGGCAACCACAGAGGTGTCCCCAGTCACCTCACAGTGGCTGTCCATAAGCAATGGGCAACCATGGGGGTGTCCTTGTTCACCTCAGTGTGGCAAATTACTGGGAAAGCTAATAGTCCCCATTGGTGGGAGAGCGGGTATTTATCCATTTAGGTAGTATTTTATTTTCGCCTGTCAGCTCGCCTGACTTCAGTAGTGCTGGATATTTTGTTGTGGTGTGACAACTCTGACGTCCTCCATGGGCAAAGGAGGGGAACCTCAGTCATGTGGATGCCAGACTGACAGAAGACAAGTTTGTGACAGGCTGGAGTGCCTGGACATTGCCTCTCCTCGCTACAGGTGAATGGATGGGCAGCCTGGGCAGCTGCCTGCTCACAGTCACCCCAAAGCCAGAAGCTCCTTTCTGTCCATCTGACCATGGCACTGGGGAGGACAGTAGTTTGCTGAAACAGCCTGCCTGCTGAAACGACCTGTATAGTCACTGGAGGTGCAGTGGTGGGTGGGATGAGTGTTACATTTACATAGAAAGGTTAAAAAATATGTTTTGGGTTTCTTAAATATTGTTGGGGAGTATAAAGCCTTTAGCAGTAATAAAGATTACTTATGACACAGGAGTGCAGTCTGGAAGTAAGCAAATTAACAGTTAAGAATATGATTAGTTTTCACTAAGGGCCATTGGAACTTTAATGCAAAGGGAATTCTCTAAAACATTCAGCTGTTTTCAGGATGTTGGCTTTGCTCACAACCTGCACATTAAAAACAAAGGCTAAATAATGCCAGTGTCCTGACCTCCACAGTGGTTTTGGTGAGTGTTGCAGAAGTTATGAGGCATCAGCCATGGGAGATACTTAACAAATCCATTTGAAGTTTTTAATTTCAAACAACAGGAGCCATGAATCAACCCTTAGCACTAACCTACCTTTGTTATTTAATATAGGTCTTAATTGTTTAAATAATTGTGGGAAACCATTTTATTTCTAGAGATATTATGTGAGCCTGAAGGCATATTTTTTGACTGTCACACTCTTTTAATTGTCCATTGCTGTTTCAGATACCAAGGTCTACTCAGAAATAACAAATAGGCTCCTTTATTCCCCTGAAAGAAAACAAAAATATTAAAAAATAATGTTCATGGAAATATCCTGGTATAATTCAAAATCCAAGAAAATCTTATCATTCTGAAAATTTGTGTATGTTCTTTTTGACACACCATATGCTTGAGAAAATTTTTTAACTAGCATCTTGTTAACTGTCTTTCTTCTTGGTAATATAAAATGGCAAATGTACAGCATCTGTAAATACTCGTGGAGATCAAGTAGGTAGAAATATTATCACATCAATGCTTCACCTTTCATTACTTTTTCTGGGTGATGGTCATGATTGAAGGGCAGGAAAAAGTAAAAGGGCTGTCTTTCTATCTTATCCACTCTTATGGCTACATTCAGTGTAATGATAATAATGTACTATCAGATTCAACTGTAAAGACTTTAGTTACAGTCTTGTATAAATTGAATTTTTGTGTGAAAAATAAGCAAGGATGGGATCAATGAGGCAAATTGGGATTAAGAAAATAATACTGTGATTCAAGGAGCATTAAAATATGTTTAGATTAATCATGGATTAACATGGTAAAAACTGAAAACCTATTGTTGCTAATCTCTTTGAACTAGACTGAGCTATTCTAAGCCAACATTGAACGAAGTTTTCATGTGTGGAATGAGGCAGGAGTTTTCAACTTTTCTTTTGCTAAAATCCAGATTAAAAAACATACTGTTGATGTACTTGTTTCAGCAAAGGTTTCCTCAAGGCTTGGGTATTGTTTCATGTCTAGTGAAGAAGATGAAAAAAGATTCCAGCCATGGAATAATCCAGGTGAGGAACTGCACCTGGAAAATGGGTAAGAAGGGTAAAATTATATGGTTTTTTTCCTGGGATAAAATATGGTGTATGGTGTAATGACACCCACTTAAACTGAAGCTGTATCTGCCCCTGCATTTGTAGGGAAACAGATCTATATTTTGCAATTAATGAATAAATTGCTTTAACTGCTATAATTTTTTTTCTGAAAAAGGGGGAGAGAACTATTCTCCGACTCCTGAATTGTCTGCATTTTTACAACACAAGCACTGCTGGTTAAATTAACAAATGGCATCAAAAAAGTTGTGATGCTTAGGCCAAAAATGTTTCTTAGAGAGAAATCACGATGCATGTAGTGAGCCTTTCCAATAGTCCTGGGTCAGTGTGGTTAGCACAACTGCTGCATGCAGCAGAAAGGCAGGAGGTGCAACTCTCTGCTTAAAAGGTACATATAGCCTGTTGACCCAAGCTTTTCTACAGTCTAAATAACAATCTTTCCGATTAGATGCAACAGAAATAGTAGTGCAGCTGATTTACAGACTATTTTTTGAATGGAGTTTATTTGCAAGATAATTTGCATATTTTGAAGAGTCTGTTATTCCACTGTTAAAGTAATTAGGTCAAAGATCAGACCAAACTGAATGCTGTAATTGTTGAAGCTCTTGGTTTTTAACTCTGATTTATTTATGTAGAAAATCCACTACATTGAAAAGGAGAAAGATAGGAATGTAAAGATGTTTCTGTCCTCTGCCCTTTTGCTAGTGAACCTGGCCAGTAACCAGCAGGGATCCTCCATGCTCTTTCAGCTTCCTACTCTATTAGAAGGACTACTTCAAAGCTCCTAATGTCCCACATTTCATTTTTGTGTCAAAAAATAAGAGCTGGAAATGAAGCAATTACGAAGACATGCACTGCTGTTGGAAAGGATTGGCAAGCACAAACATGGGCATAAGGAAAGTGGTTTAGCAAACCTGGAGGACAGAAAGGGGAAGAAAAAGGTGAAAAAATATTTTAGCAACAATGTACAGATACAAAAGTCAAATAACAGTGGGGTTTTTTTTTGTCTTGATTTTTGATATCTCCCTTACCTTCCTGCCTCATTTCAGAAGGACGTTTTTTAATGGAGTTGTCCTATGTTGTCCAAAGTATACACTTACACACAGACACACACACAAAGAGATATCTTGGAAAAGTTATTTTATTTAAAAGTGAGCTACAGAACGTGCTTTAATAGTAGTTGCAGCTGTTCCAGACACACTGTGCAGTGGTCAGATAATTTGTGGGCAGCTACTAGCTCCAGGAGATGAGTGTCCCTGGTCTGCGGTACAGCAGTTTGCTCCAGCACCACTTATTTCTTTGCCTGGAAGCACAGGAGATAAAAGACTAACTTAAAGATGATAGTCCAAGTCAATAGTAAGGTCCTGAATGAAGTGGGAGACACAGTGCTTACAGTCCCTGCTGGACAGCAGTCAATATCAGACATCACACTTAAACTGTCACAATTTGACCTGACAATCCTTTTTCAGAAGGACTAGAAATAGAGCTAGCCAAGTTACCTTGCATTTCTGAAGAAGGTCATAAGCAGGTCACTGTCAGATGGAAGTGTGTATTAAAGACGTCTAGTATGAGTATAAGCATGAACATTTCTAGCCCGCATAAACATAAATGTTAAGATGCATACGGGATTGTTACCGCCTAGCTGGAACAGGAGCACAGTTAAAAGATCTTTATAAGGAACAAAGAGAGATGTTTGCTCTGTTCATGTGAAAAAAAAAAATTACTGGAAGAAAAAAAAAAAAAGGAGACTTATATAGTCAGCAATATATGTTCTAAAAATGCAATTTCCGGATTAATAACAAAGACGCTGTTCTAGTTCACTAGTTCCTTTAGGACGTGCGCTTTTGACCCATGCAACATATTGTGCCCCATGGCTCTTAGCTGAACTGTGACTTAACTGTGCCTATTTTTTTAAAAATGTGTGATGTCTATTAAAACTAGCTGGTGCTTGTACCAGGACCCCAGTGGAAATGAAAGAGATGTCTCGGTGGACTGTCCATTGGTTAAATATTAAAGGATCAAACTTTAATATTTAAGTATGTATGTAGCATATTATATAAAACAAATTCCCATCTGAATATTTTAAGTTTTCTCTTTAATCTCGGGAAAGCCAGTGTTTCCACCCCTTAACTCTAATTAACCAGATAAAACAGTATTTCAAGGGTATATCTCCTATGAAAAGAGTCAGGTTTTTCTGTGATTATATATATCTTTGCTCCAAGGCACTTATTAATTTGCTTAAAAGTCCATGCATCATTTCACAGATTGTTTTAGCACTTGTCATCTTATCAGTCCACGTCTAAGTAAGGCACACTTGAAAAAAATGAAGTGAAAGATTAAGTATTCCAGCATGCTCTACATTATAAATATAACTGTCTACATTTTATAAATGAATTTCTATACAAAAAGGAGCAACAGAGAAGGGTGAGAGGTGATGGAGCACAGTGAAAGATGGTGGGCCTGACAAATGCAGCTGGGGAGGGAATCAGAGGCAGCAGCAGGATAGATACAGCTGGAAATCTTTTATCCCCCTGCAGCTGCAATACTCCTTGGCTCTGCTATTTCATGTCTCATGCCAGGGAGCAGGAGGAGCAGGTGCTCTGCAAGGGTAGGGCATGGTGGTGGGGCAGGAGAGGCAGCGCCCCACCACTAAGGGCTGCCATCCTGCCCAACCCCAGCAAGGAGGGTAGAGCCACCCGGTGATGGTTACCCACAGTCCCCACCACCCCAACAGGCCCACCACGATGAGGCAGGTCCACAGCCAAGGTAAGAGTGTCCTGTCTTTGAAGTACTATAGTAGGCTGGAAACAGAAAAGAGAGGTCCTCCAGGTTAGTGAAATGGAGGCCTAGGTCCCCAAATGTATTTCTTCAGCATGCCTATACACACACACCATTTAAGCGCTTAAAATCTCTGCCAAGCTACCACTTGACCAGATGGGTGTTTAAATCCTGTAGGTGGCTAACCAGTGACCACACACTACGCAGCCTAAATGCTGAGGTCAACTTGAGGGTTAACGGTGGCTGAGATCCCTGCCTCAACCCACAAGTGGAATTTAGATTAGATCTAAAGTCTAATCTCCAAGTCAAGGGCTTCAATGTCACCCTCCTACAGGTCAAGTGAGGTCTCTCATCATGGGTCGTCTGCTATCTTGCAATCAACATGTAATAATTTGTAGATAGTGGAAGGGCTTCAACAGGAGACCTAGTTGGTCTGCAATGAATAGTGCAGCTCTGTGGACAGATATGTAACTTGACTCTGAGCAAGTTTGCTCCAGAAGCAACATACCTGCATCAAAGCCGCATTTCACCCAGCTGAACCAACCCTGCATGCTGAGATAGCTGCATGGGGTCCAGGACCTATCCACTGAATTGGTCAGGCAGTTGGACTAGATGACCACTGTTGGTCCCTTCCAACTGAAAATATTCTATTCCATTCCATTCCATTCCATTCCATTCCATTCTCATTCCATTCTATTCCACCTTTTTACTTACTAGTTGCTTTGGAGTCGGAATTGGGCGTATGTCAGGCATTGCCACGCAGATACAGCCATCAGCCAGCCTTAGCATACCAAAATAACCAGAATGTATGTGGAGGGGAGTGGCATTTTGGTCACTTAGAGCCTATGCAGAGGCAGATGACTATGCCTAGTCCCACTTCTCTGCTCTTCAGCTGTGGCTGATTTAGGCAGATGTTTGCTTAACTGATTTTTTTTTTTAAATATTTTTTTTTTTAGTCAGCCCTTCATTCTCACCATTCACTGCCTGGGAAGCTGTATTTGGGCTGAGAAATCCACAACGTCACAGGGGGAATAAAAGTTAGCTTTGCAACATTTAAGTACCTTTGAGGATCTGGGCCCAAAGGCTTAATCCTACACCATCAAAGTCAATAGTAACTTCCCGAAGTTAGAATGGGAAATTGAGGTAAGAATGTGAATGTGTTCTTTTATCATTCCCTTTTTATAGTTTCTGTTGATAAAAAGCCTTGGAGTAGCAATTCTTCTTTGATGCTTGTGCTGTAAAATCAGAGTTCAAAGGGGCTGGTATGGATCTGTACAATAGTCTGACATTTTATCCCTTTTCTTCAGCTGCACAATCATATAAGCAAATTGAACAATAGTGTGAATTAAAAAGAAGTGCTATGAAAATCTTATTAATTTTACTGGCTGCTTGGCTTACTAGAGAAACTTAGCTGAGGAATCAGAATTTGCCAGTTTGAGTGAAGGAGGTATGGGGAGACAGAAAGGCAAACTGGAAAAAGAAGGAAGCAGAGGAAAAATGCAATGTAAGAGCAGCTCATTTTAGAAGAAGAATTTTGACCTGAAAAAGTCAAGATGAATCTTTGTGATTTTTCCTAACATAAATGAAATATCCACATATGATCTAATATGATGCTACTTCTTTTGCTTACAATTAAATGAAGCAGACTCAAGCTATTAATTTGGTGTACTACCTTTCCTCTGTACCTGTCTGAATTGCCAAAAGGTTCAGCAGAAGGTTCAGAAAGTTTTCTTATGGAAAATTATGATGTAATCTGCTGTTAGGAAAGTTTTGTCCTGGTCTGACTCCGGTAGATTAGATAATAGTCATTTAAGTCTTGAACTGAAATCTGTCTAATGTAATTGGATGTTCACACTCTGTAGAAATCGCTGTATTTCTCTGTGTTTCTCTAAGCTCTTGGTGTCAATGTTATCTTGTTCCAAGGAAAACTGTGTGTGAAATATTTTCTGCATAAGAAAATACTTCTTTTTATCAGGTTTAAAAATTGTTGCTTCTCAGTTTTATGGCAGTTCTGTTTACTCTTATATCATGTTAACAGCATTTTTACCCACTTAACTACAGTTGAATTACTCTGCCAAGGGAGGGATCAGAGAGTGGTGATACTGAAACTCATCAAATGGTTTGCCTGCAGGCAGGTGTACCCCAAAGACATTTTGATTAAACTTTTCCTGCAGGTTTTCCTACTCATTTTTTTGAAAATACTTGTTTGAGGGGATTTTTTTTCCCCCACATGTCTGGAAAGGAGGAATACTGAATTCCAGATCTGAAAAAACTGATTTGTCTCTGAAGGAGCAGGTAGATCTGAGAGGAAAAATGAAGTTGGATAGGTAATGGAAGAAAAACATCAGATGGAGAAGAGAGGAAATGGAGAAAGCAAGGAGCATCAAGGTGAATAAGAGTAAAGGAGTCAGGACTGAGCGTATTCACACTGTACTGAATGGAAGGCAGAGCTTCCTGCCACAGGTGAGAGAAGCAGATATCCCAAAGCACTAGTAGAGAACATTGTTAGTAGGGAAACTCCTAAAATTTCCTTACAGTAGGACATATTTCCTGGCAATGACACAGAGTTGTTGTTCCTTGTCCTTCTTAGCTGTGGGTCAGGTGCTCAGATAACGCGAGTGAGTGAGAAGCTGGGGAACCATCACACTGGAAAGCACAGAAATCTTGATACTCTTGAGTTTTGCCCGACTCCTTGCCAAGCTTCTACACCATTTTTCTAGTGGAACAAGTTTCATTATAAGTTTTTTTTATTAAGGACTTGATACACAGCATGAGCAATTCTTCCTGTGAAAATGCTTAAAGCTCCATATGCTTGGGAGACTGTGACTAAATTTGTGTGGCACAAAGTGCCCTGGCCTTTTGTGTAAAAGCTTGTCTTTTTTTCTTAGCAATGACCACGTTCTTAGAGAAGGGACACTTTTGCAGAAAATGGGCCATGGTGATCCTTGTGTACTTCAGTCCAAGCTATACAGAGGTGTATGTTGCAAATACTAATGGCAAGTATAAGAGTGTAGCTCAGTCATGTTATCATCTTTAGGATTACCCTTTTAGAAATATAGAGTGGTAAAAACTTGCATTGTTAAGAGAGGCTTTGAATAATTGTACTGTTCAGTGGCAGCCCTTCAAGATTTGTTAAAGGTCCTTCAGCTTCCAACAAGATCAGAATAATCAAAATGTGGAATTCCTGTTTTGATACATGGTACACTTAAAAAATAAATAAAAACTTGTCAAAGGTTTAAATTAATCTCTTCTAAAGAAGAAATGTATTTTTTAAATGAGTTGTCTCAGATATTTCCAAATTCCATAATGGCATAAGATCAGTCCTTTGAAATTTTGGGGCATATAGCTTTTGGAAAGACAGTGAGCAATCAGACTTGTAAGTATAAGCCATGTTGCTTGTTTAACTATGAACTGAAAAGCTCCCTCCCTTAATTGAATAATATATTGATAATATATTATGAATATTCAGTTTTAATGTTGCCTTCCTGGGCTTGTATTAAGCTTTCGATAAAGAAAAACTGGGGATTTTAATGAGGTCTCCCAGCCTCAACAACAGGAAAAGTATCACTAGCAGATTAATAGCTGGAATGCAGCTGGAAGTTCCCTCTGCCTGTCAGTAATTTAACTGGGATTTTTACTAATCTTCAGCAGTTTTAAACTACTATGCAGCCAATAGTATACAGCTAGAATTAGTAAAACCTATGAAGAAATTCCACAGTGTGTGATACACATAATAAGCTTAAACAGATTTGGCTTAGAATAAGTTGTTAATTGACAGCATATGACTGCCTAAAATCACACAGCTGCTTTGCAAACCATTCAGACAAGCAGTTCTAAATTAATACACATCTAATTCATTATTTATGTAACAAATTATCTCCTTTCACAGTTAACAATAAGGGAAAGCATTTCCAAATGGGTCATCACTGTAGCTGGCCGTAGACTTATGTGGCATGCCATTTTTAAGGGCTGGAGAGTGTTGGTAACTGCTTAGAAAAAAACTGAGTTCATGTTGGAGCTGGCCCTCATCTCACATCTCAAAAGGAAAGGAGCATAAATAAATAAATATTTTTCCAACTGCTTAGCTATATTTATTTTCCACTGCCTCCCTGCCTACAGCAACACGGATGTCCCCTGAGCTCTTGAACCTGTTTATTTCCCATCCGCTACCTGTCCAATTGAAGCAGCACTAATTATCCCAGAAGGCTTTGCTCCTGTCAGTTAAGGCAGCAAAAGCACTCAAAGCCTTCTGGAGATGCACCAGGGCCATTGCAGGCAACAGGTTGTGGAGCTCCTGGTGAAACGCATCTAAAACCTGGAGTCACAGCCTGGAGCTGGGGAGGACCATTGAAGTGGAGGAGCAGGGGTAATACTTAACAGGCCTAATACGCAGCAGCATCTGAGAAACTCATCATTACAGACAAACGCACCTCTGACCTAATTACAGTTAGATTTATTTCTCTTCTGCATGTAATTTGTATTGCTTTGTTCCTGCTGTTGCTGAAAACAGGTACCCTCCATAATTTGTATTTATCTCCCAAGATTGTTCTCTGCAGGTCCAGTTCTTTTCATTAAGGCCTTTTTTAATAGTTCATACTTTTTTCTGTTCTCTATGGGCTCTTCCAGATTTGTAGTTTTGGAAAAGAATCCTGCAATTTAAATGGGAGAATTCAGACATATGGTCTTTCCATGCTACAAAGAACTGACACCTCAGGGTCTGCTGGTGACCACGCACCCCATGAGCACTCTGCGCACTAAATCAGACAATTTTATAGGATGAGGGAAAAAAAAGACTTTAAATAACAAATAGTAAAATTATATTAAAATTGTAAAAGCCTCCTTCCCATTTAATTATTTGTGGAAATATAAAAGCTATTCCACTTACTCTCTCTGTAGCCATGTAGGACCTGTATAAATCATAGCATGATGTTAAGTCAGATGCGGCCAATGTGCCAGAACTCACCCAACGCATGAGCAAAGCCATTAAGAATGAAGAAATCTTTCTATCTTCCCTACTTGACTGCAAGCACAGGGACAGGACAGATACAAAGGGGATAATAAGACATTCCCAGTATAGTAGTGTCGTATTTTTACCTCCCCTGGGCTGTGGAAAAAAAGGAGAAGAACAGATGCTCCTATTGGGGCAGCTACTCAGGGCCTTTGCTCTCAATCTGACAAGAGCCAAATATGGGATGAAGTGTGTGACAAATGAGAGGCACAAAAGTATTCATGCAGGAAACTTGCGATGTTCTGGGATTCACTCGCTTCATATAAATAATTCATTTTGTAGCTGGAGACTCTGTTTATGACATGTGTAAGATTGACAGTAAAATATAAGATGGACCATGTGATTGTAGAGCTAGTTGAAAAATGAGAATTCAAGTTCAGGGGAAAAAAAAAAAGTGGGAGATTTGGAAATTTGTTTTCATTCCATATTGGAAAAGAACAAGAGACTTTGAAACATTTTTGTCTTAGTGTAAAACCTAAAAAAAGAGCTATTCTCAGCATAGCAATACTGGAGGCACTCATGTGAAATGAAATACTTGCTCTGCAGTGAAATTCCTTCTGTCTGATACAGACAGGAACTTGCACCTGTGGCTTCCATGTCCCAGTTCAACAGTCACTTGGGGAATAAGTTCTGCCTCTCTCTCTCTTATTTGGATCAGAAATTTAATCCCAAATCCAAGGGGAAAATGTTGAAATTAAAACATGTGTGGGAAAAGATTTGGGTTTGAAGAACTTGGTATTTTGGAACAAAAAAGGTAGAATAATTTGTTGATATAGCTTATGCAATATCTTTGCTCAGTTTAGCTCAAAGAGATTATTAACACTTGGTAAGATCTGCTCCTAGGATAAAATTAATAATTAAGAATTTTTTGTTAGCTCCTTTTATTGTTAGTTTTTATAATAGCACCGTGTATATTTTCCTCCTTCATCTGGACTTTTCAAAAAATACTGTTTCTCAAAATGAAAGTTCATACTAAATCTGGACTACAGACTAACATTGAGAACAAACCTTGTTTGAAATTGTTTTATTAAAGATGACTGTTGGAAGGAAAGATGTTCTCTTCAATGGAATATTATTAATTCCTTACTCTACCATGTATGGCTCTTCTAATAAAGATAGTTTTTTTGGCATTGCCCACTGTATGATGCGGTGGTTTGTTTTTAATTCCCTAATCCGCAAAAAGCTGTGCTATAGCTTTTCGGGAACACCTCAGTAATGGTGCTGAACACTGAAGGTGTATACGAGGAAATATTTAATGCATGACATTTAAGATGCTGTAATGCTCAGCTGTCCATTACAGCCACCCTCTTTCTCCTGTATGTTGGGCAAAAGGGAACTACGGTCACAGCTCAGCTTCTCCCATTTACACTATAAGACTTGATCAAAGAGGCAAATAAATGCCCTCGGCAGGATACAGACGCATCTGTGGTATAAGCCTTTGGCCTTTCTCTGGCTCCACTGCCTTGGTGACATCCTCAGCAGTGAGGTGGACAGAAAAAAAGAGGAAGCTACCTGAAGGTGCAGCCAAAGGTGTACTAAGCAAGAAGTGAATCGAGTAGATCAGTAGCTCAAGAAACAAGTGCAGATTCCCAAATAAAGGAAAACTTATCCTGCAGGGTAAAAGCACTTGTGCCAAGGGATGCCAGTCTTTCTGTAACAAAGTGATGGGAAAATATGCCTCATTGCTGGATGTTAATTATCTGACTGACGCATGAGTTCATCCTGCATGATTGCCTTGACCCGCTTGTCATGCTTGACAATGCATAGGTGTACTTAGCTATGGTCTTTTGTTACAAGCAGAGTTGTATGACGATCCACACAGAAGTCTGTAAGGCTGTGTGTTCTTACCTGCATAAATCCACAGATTAGTTCAGTTTGCTGAAACACGCAGTTCTCTGTCACATGAAATAAGATAACAATGGTTGGTTTATGAGGATTTAGGACAGCAAAAGAATGAGTATTTAACAGGAAAATAGCCTTTAAAACTTGAACAAATTGGTAGTATTAGCATGGAGGGAGTTCAATGACAAAGCATACTTGTCTTCCAGGCAAAAATACAAGCAAAAAGAATCATAGAATCATAGAATCATTTAGGTTGGAAAAGACCTTTAAGAACCTCTAGTCCAACCATTGGCCCTACTCTACCAGGTCTGCCACTAAACCATGTCTCCAAGCACCACATCTATACAACTTTTAAACACATCTAGGGATGGTGACTCAACCACCTCCCTGGGCAGCCTGTGCCAATGTTTGATGACTCTTTCAGTGAAAAATTTTTTCCTAATGTCCAGCCTAAACCTCCCCTGGCGCAACTTGAACCCGTTTCCTCTTGTCCTATCGCTAGTTACTTGGGAGATCAGCTCCCATCTCACTACAACCTCCTTTCAGGTAGTTGTAGAGAGCAATAAGGTCTCCCCTCAGCCTCCTTTTCTCCAGACTAAACAATCCTAATTCCTTCAGCTGCTCCTCATAAGACATGTTCTCCAGACCCCTCACCAGCTTTGTTGCCCTTCTCTGGACGTGCTCCATCACCTCAATGTCCCTCCTAGACTGTGGTGCCCAAAACTGAACACAGTACTCAAGCTGCGGCCTCACCAGTGTTGAGTACAGGGGCACGATCACTTCCCTAGTCCTGCTGGCCACACTATTCTTGATACAGGCCAACACGTCGTTGGCCTTCTTGGCTACCTGGGCACACTGCTGGCTCATGTTTAGCCTGCTGTCCACCAGGACCCCAGATCCTTTTCTGCCAGGCAGCTTTCCAGACACTCCTCCCCAAGCCTGTAGCGTTGCCTGGGGTTGTTGTGACCCAAGTGCAGGACCTGGCACTTGGCCTTGTTAAACCTCATGCAGTTGGCTTCAGCCCATCGATCCAGTCTGTCCAGATCTCTCTGCAGAGCCTTCCTACCCTCAAGCAGATCAACACTCCCACTTAATTTGGTGTCATCTGCAAACTTATTGAGGGTGCACTCAATCCTCTCGTCCAGATCATCAGTAAAGATATTAAACAAGGCTGGCCCCAAAACTGAGCCCTGAGGAACACCGCTTGAGACCTGCTGCCAGCTGGATTTAACGCCATCTCCTCATTTGCCTGGCCCTCAATTTCCAGAGCCCCATACCTGTTATGTGAAGGCAACTGGGAAGGTGAGGGAGGACGGGAGGGGACTTGCCTGCCTCCCCGAGCAGGGACCTGTTTCCAATCCCCCGCGTCTCTTAGTTCCCCTCCTCCCGCCTGGTGGGAAGAGGGGAGGGGATCCTTTACTTCTTGTGGGCCCTCTGTCTGCTGCCTTGGCCTCAGGGTGTGGCTCCACCAATCCATCTCCCTCTCACACTCTCTGATACTCCTGAGCCTGTCCACTTCCTCCCTCAGCTCTGCCACCAGGCTGAGCAGGTCACTCACCTGGTCACACCGCACACAGGTGGTGTCTCTGCTGTCCTCCAGTGCGAGTGACAGGCTCAGGCACTCCCTGCAGCCAGAGACCTGCACGGCTGCAGGTTTTTCTACAAGCTCTGTCTGGGTCGCCACATGCCTTCTCGCAAGGGATTTCAGATGAGCGGTAACCATGGATAGGTCCTCTTCTGGGAGGGCAACGACCACTACTTGAGTCGAGTTTGCCTCTCGAGCCAGGAGGGGGACCAGTTACCACCAGTTGAACTTACCTCACTGAGTGCTGACTGAGTTTCTTGGTGAGCGGCAACTGATTGCCGCGCTCTGGAAGAGCATGTTTAGAACTGCTGCGGGTGGTGTCATATTTTGTATATATAACAAACTTGATATTGAGGAATATAGATGCAATCATAAAGGTAAAGCTTTCCACTCTCTCACTGAGAAAAGAGGGAGATACTTTTGCCAGAAATAATGCCTGAAACACTAGGACAGCTGATAAAAAACTCTTCTTGCTTGACAAGCGCTGAAACTCCACTGAGAATGAGAAACCAGAAAAACATTTTCCTTAAGCCCAGAACCAAGATGCTGAAGATGGCACAGAAACTGATATCACAGGGCTAAGGCTCCCAGCACCCACATTTAGCTTTGGAACCACAGACATTTGGTTAATTAGAGACAGCACTATACGTGAGACACACAATATCATCTCCCACTGCTAAGCAGTGAGCAATGCCAGCCAACCGATTTGGTTGTAGTATGCTGCCAGATCCTCTTCAGTGTGAGAGAAAACCAAGCTCTGTTGTCCAGCATCCTGACAGTGCATGAAATATCTTTTAGGGAGATGGACTGTGAGTGAGGGAGCTTAAGATGGAAAAAGGCCAATGAAATTTCTAAAATTCAGCCTTTGTGAAGCAAGGAATTGGTGACAAGAAGCTAGCTGTCTGCAGAGACGATGCATCTCAATGTTCACAGAAACTAGTCTTCACATTAGCAGAGGTGAGAGATAAAAAGGAGTTAGAGATAAGCTCAAGGATCTGCACTGAACCCAAATCACTAAGCATTGTAATGGCAATAAGTTATAAAATATTGCAAATGAGTGCAGGCTGGCTGCCTGATTTATTCGGGGGGGGGGGGAAAGGTTGTTGTTTATGATAAGAATGAGTTTTTCCCTGTGAACTATACAGACAAGCTCTGACAACTTGTGCCACATCATTTAGCAGGTACTCTTACGCGGTCGTTTCTATGAGTAGCATCCCACGAGCTATTCCGGTGTTATCTATGCTTTTGGGAAGAGTTATTGCCTACAGCTGCCTAGGAATATTTGGATGTATTTTGGATATATTTTTAAACCAATTCAACAAAATCAAACCAGGATTTGGCAAAACATAATTTTGAAATGCTTTTGCGAGGATGAAGGCAAAATCCCATTAAACTGATGCCTGGCTTCTCAGCCACTGATCAAATAAACAGCTTGTGGGTCCAAGGTGATGACCGCCTTGAGACTGGATAGCCCACTGCTTTTGGACAATACTGTCAAACTTATTGGAAGGAAGGCATAGAGCTTTGGAGTCCACTGTGAATGTGAGATGTCTGCCCTGGCAGTACAGGTGCTTCCAGTTCTCCCAGGGACTCAGCCGAGGGGCTTCGAGATGGGAGGGTGATCCCTCTACCTCCAGGGACTTTCCAGGGCTCACACAGCCTTGGGAATTGCCTGGGAAGCTGCCCTCAGGTCGTAGGTAAGAGTTAGGATGGCTCTGCACTCTGCATCATTCAAGAAAAAAGAGAAAGAATTGTTTTAATTTTTCCTCAAGGAACAGACACCCCACTCCTGCTGAGTATTTTTTAATTTGAGCACTGAACTGTAATGTATTGTCAGTCTTGTGTAAAGTGCCTGGGGTGGGGAGGACCTTTCTCATGGAAGTGCAGTCCTGGCTTTTGATTGCATTTACTCTAAGACAATATTCAGAGACAATACTCTGCTTGTCTTTAAGCAGATAGCAAGAATGCTAAAAGCAAGAAAAATGCAGCCAACAGGGACTGACACTGCCTCTATCAAGCACCTGTTGACTTCTGAGAGATTGGTCCAGACAGAGTCTAAGAGCCACTATGGAAGTGCCCATGTCAAAAGGTGTAAAGGAAGCCCATGGATTTATTAAGCTGAGCTACAATTTTGAAATTTTAATGTTGGAAGTCCTGTCAACCTTTGAGCCACTCCCACAATAATATTCAGTTACAGACATTTGGAAATGCAAAGGAACGCTTAGATATTGTACTCTTTCCAAACAGCCCCAGATCTTCAAAGCAGCTAGTGCTACAAAGCCTCAAAAATGGCATAAGAAGGAAATGCAGGAATTGCCCTGATGCAGGGCTTGCAGTCTGTGCTTGCTAACAAAACTCTAAGCAACCGTAGCAGCAATCACAAAAAAAGGAGCTACTGAGTGTGCTCTGGGAAGTGAAATGATGCCATCAGCTCGCCATTGGGTACAGCTTGGACATGCCATTTATCTCAAGACATTTAAAAGCATCATGAAGAGGCTAACGGATTACCCAATAGAGAATGCTGTTGAC
The DNA here is from genome assembly GCA_008921705.1 of Burhinus oedicnemus. Lineage (NCBI taxonomy): Eukaryota > Metazoa > Chordata > Aves > Charadriiformes > Burhinidae > Burhinus > Burhinus oedicnemus. Next base: position 2,315,700 of record VFFE01009111.1, read on the forward strand.
ACTCTAGGTCTGTGGCACTGCTGAAGCTGGATGGAAATTCGCTAGCGAAACCTAATTTCACTGAAAAATGCCAGTCACCTCTGCATGAAACATCTCTACTTTGACAAACGTTTCCTTCCCATTGCCTTTATCAATAGCATTAGTACCAGAACATCCCATGGTTGCATTTCTCTTTTGTACAACCACCCCACATTCCTAAGGCGGGTACTGTGATTACTTCATACACCCATGCATTACTCCGTCACATTCCTTTCTAAATGATCAGGTCCTAGCAGAAATGCTTTGTTTTATTTATTAAGTGACTCACTGTGGCTCTCCACTGTTTAATTTAATCTGATTTTATTAAAGTAATACTTCCTACAGAGAGTCCTGATTCTTCTCTTTATTGACAGTTCTTCCCTTTATTTTGTCATCAATACATCTAATTTGCTCACTCCTGCTTCTTGTAGCAAGACAATTAATGAAAATGCTGAATAAATAGAAAAGTGTCCTAGAACCAATCCATAAGAAACTCCTATACTAATCCTCACTTTAGCAGGATACATTGTCTTTCAATACTACTCATTGCTGTCTTCCTCTTACCTACCACTTTACTCAGTTTATAGTTTTTCTAGTCATCATTCTCTTTTTCCACTTAGCTAATAATTTCCCATCTTGAGCCGTACCAACCACTTTATAGCAATCTGACTAACCGTAGTATATTTCATTCCTATTCTCTTTTTTAAAGAATCATGTCTCTGATTAAAGAAGACTATGTGGTTGTACCATACAGTCTGCCTTGGCTAAATCCATTATGCATTCTCTCTCCTTTTCTATTTATCTCCATTTTATTAATCACTAGTTTTTTCAAACTCTGTTCTAATGTCTAATGTGTTATGGCAATTATCTTAATGGACATAGACTTGTCTGGGCACTTTTTCCCTCTTCATCCTCAAATATAGACATTACCTATGTTGTAATTCAGTCAGATGGTATTACACCAAACACACTGTGATACTGTAAATGCTAGTTGTGAGTGCCAGTTTTCTCAGAATACTGGAATGGAGATTATCAAGTTAATTTTTCTTCTTCCCCACTCTTGCTCTCATTTAAACCTTTCAGTTTTTCTTCCACTTGAGATGAAGTGATTTCTATTTCCACAAACCCCATTCCCATTCACCATCCCACTCTATTGTTAATCTTTATAACTTTTGAAAAACTAAAGTAGATTATTGATTTTGTTTGGCGGCGATATCTCAGCTATCTTTAACCTCCACCTCATTGTCATTGCATTCCCATTCCCCTTCTTCTTACTATCTTCTCTCGCTTTTTTGCTGATTTTTTTTAAATTCAGGCAGCTACAGAATTTTGTTTTCTAATATTCTTTGCAAAATTTAACACAGCATAATTTTTGTCAGTGGTTTTATCGTTTTATCCTGATACTTCTGACTTCTGAAAAACATCTTTTTGTTTCTTGATCAGTTTTTTTCTATTCTTAAGACATATTTTTGGAGGTCATCGTTCACCATTCAGGCACAGGAGTCTTCCTTAGGTGTTTTTACCAGTTCTGTAGGGCACAAATTCTGGGTGCTTTTGTCAAACCTACTTCTTATCCCTTGCCACCAGCAGGCAAGCCAACTGTCTCATAAAACATCACAATTTTCAGCATCGCAATTGGCAGTTATTGACAGTCTCAGTGGAGAGGACAATGACTAGATTGGCAAGGAAAATGAATTAATTTGTCATTCTGAGTGGATCTTCTGTAACAAGGCTAAAGGAATTTGGCAGGTCATAATTGGAAATCATGTTTTTTTCTGGCAGTACTCTATCTATACAGTGAACGATGCAAAGTCTTGAGTTATCACTCTGGTGCTTGTTACTAATTAAACAGATAAAAATACTAGCCAAGAAATATCAATTCAGATAATGAGAAACAAAAAACAGAATGCGAAGCACACTCTGACTTGGAGTTTACTATCTTTTGAATAACTTTCTCATCTGCAGTTTGGAGAGAGCCCTGTAATCGGAACAAGGGTTTTAAAATCAGCCCTCAACTGTTTCTCACAAGCACGATGTTTGAACTAGCAATTTTATGGGTCAGAGGGAGGTTTTGCCAGATGCACAGATTTCAGTGCTTTGTGAACAACTACTGAGTTTAGAAATGTGGCAACAGATTTTTTTGACAGTATCAATTAGATCTTCTATCCACTGGGCCTTGCTGAGAAAGTCGTCGTCTAACAAGCACGGTCTATACAGCATGCAACATGGGCAATTCCCTTTGGAGGCCATTTAGAAAAGATTGTAACCATTTTCATTCACAGGCTGTTTTCTTGCAGATTATTTTCTCAACTCTTAAAGCACAGCTAAGCTACACATACATTTGTTCTGTAGTTTCTACCAAAGCCAGTGCCAGCAGATGTGAGATTTCTGTCTTAGGCTATAATGGCAAATGGAAGAATAGGTGATTTTATATCCTGTAGGACTCCACTTTTCCCTCACGTTGTCTTATTTGGAAAAAAAAATGACATCCTTTACAGTTTTAAGTGCAAAGACTGGGGACAGTTGTCCTTTAATTCCTCCTTTCCTTACCTGTGTTTTCTTCTACTTCGGGAGGGCGATTTTCCCTTCTGTCCCTTGGTACCGAGTATCTTTCTGGAGAATCCTTCTGCCTCTTTATTTCCTTTCAGCTTCCTTTCTGTTCCCCACTTGCCCTTTGCCATTTTCTGGTATTGAAGCTCTCTCTGTTCATCCCCGCAGTTCCAGGCTATGTTCAGGTTTACCTCTATTTCAGTCTCCCAGTCCTCTAAGTCTGGGAGTTCATGCTCTCTACCTCTCACGCTGGTTTCTGAACTTTGTTTCTTGCTTCACCATACATATCTTTATTTTTTTACCTCCCGGATGAAAGTGAGGTGTTTGTAGAAGCCACAACAGAGTGAAGATTAGGTTTCTCAATGCCTGCTTACACACCACCTGACAACCTGCCTCCTTAAAGCTAGAACTAATACGTGCATAGTAAGAATAAAGATAAACAAAGAAAGAAAGACTGTATATAATTTCACGCTTTCTGTGGATCACTTGATGACTTAGGAATGAACATAGTTGCAACAGAGGTGTGGCTTATGCTGTTCAACTTACTTATAAATGATCTAGAAAAGGTCAGACTTCGGTGACAGTGTACTGATGATAATTTATGGCACTGAAACCGAAAGTCAGCTGTAAAAGAGGTGAAGAAGTATCTCATAGTACTGAATTACTAGACAAATGGAGGTGCTAATTACTATAGATGAATGTAAAATAATGTACATGGGACAAAAATCCTAACGTTTCATGTATCATGAGTTGATCATTACTACCCAGATCGTGGGGTTTTGATGAATAGCTCTGTGAAAACATGGACGTAGCACGTTAATTTAGTAGCAGACAAAAAAAAAAAAAAAAAAGAAATTGAATGTTAGGGATTCTGAGGAAAGTAATATAAAACAGAAGAGAAGGCTAACATTCTGCCACCACCTGATGGTGATGAATCCCTGAGGCGTATACAGCTTGAACACCCTATGTACTTCTGGTCTCTCCATCTCAAAAATAAAATGATAGAACTGCAAAAGGCTCAGACAAGGGCAACAAGGACAATCAAAACTCTGGGATGGTTTCTGAGCCACTCAGGAATCACAGAGCAGACTAGAGAGATGGCTGAGGGGGTGCACAAAAGACATCTACTAAATCATGAGTGCCATTAAGTGGATAGAAGGGGAACTGTCTGTCCTCTCTTTTTCTTCTCCACAAGACCTAGGAGTGAAAACTACCAAACAGTAAGTGCAAAGCAGATGACAAGAGGTTGTTCTTGTTGTAACACAGAATTAAAGTGTGGAATTCCCTGACACAGAACATTGTGGGTGCTAAAAGTTCACATGGTTTGAATGGTGTTTGGACAATTTTATAGAACAGACTGTTAAATCCCTCTTTGCTTGTCCCATACTTGCACTCTTGGCTAGGAACACACCATTGGCTATCGTCAGCATCTACTGGATTAAACTAAACATTGGTCTTATCTGATATATCTGTTTTATCTAAATGGTTCTAGTCATCTTAGTATACAAATTAATCTCAAGGGAGCAAGGACTGTGATGCTTATTTTTTGCTGCAAAACACTTATGACATTTGGAGAATATTTTATTTAAGTAGCCAATATTTTATTTAAGTAACCAACTTACAGTAACAGCAACCAGAAAGGTTGTCAAAACTGGGATCCAACTTGTAAGCACCTGTTTGGTATATTAGACTGTAGAAGGGGCTGGCTTTTACATTTCAGACTGGGAGATCTGATAGCAGGCTTGTGGCACAGAAGAAAATCAGTGACAGAACTGCTGCCAGCTCTCCACACTGGTAGGCAGGTGAGAGCAGGAACAAAGGACAGCTGTTGCCCATGCTCTTCTCTTTCATTAAGCTGAGTACCCTTTCCACCTGGAGGGAATACCCCATGTTATGGGCAGGCCTTAAAAAAATTGTATTACTGGGGACATATGGTGTGTTTGACCAGAAGACAGAAGCGGGTGATCAGAGATTTTATAGGCAGAAATGGCAAGCTCATGCCTCCACTGTACTGTATGACTGGAATCTATTACAGAGCCTTGCAAAAGAAGAAAAGCAGCAGAAACAAGGATATGGAGATGGAATCCTCAGATATTGTTATTTAGCACTTGTAATTAAAAAAACCAATGAAATCAGGAAAAGTTAATAAATAAGAATGTGAAGACCTGAATTAGAAAATAAACATTTCTGAAACTACTTACAAACAAGAAAAATATATTGAGGAATATAAGAATGACAGGGAAACTTCAAATCAGTGAGCAGGTGCTCCAGTACTTTGGGACCAAAACATGGATACCAGGAGGTATAACTGCATAATTACACTGAGAAATGTTTAGCTTCTCAAGCATTTGATATGACAAGATGAAGAAACAGACAGTAGTCTTTGCTGTGAAGGTAAAATATTCTGGTTGTTAATTCTTTGCTTCAACAAGGACATAACAAACTCATGTAATGACAAACTCTGCTCTTGTGAGACCCCACCTGGAGTATTGCATCCAGCTCTGGGGCCCCCAACATAAGAAGAACATGGACCTGTTGGAGCGAGTCCAGAGGAGGGCCATGAAGGTGATCAGAGGGCTGGAGCAACTCTCCTGTGAAGACAGGCTGAGAGAGTTGCGGTTGTTCAGCCTGGAGAAGAGAAGGCTCCAGGAAGACCTTATAGCAGCCTTCCAGTACCTAAAGGGGGCCTACAGGAAAGACGAGGAGGGACTCTTTATCAGGGAGTGTAGTGATAGGATGACGGGTAATGGCTTTAAACTGAAGGAGAGTAGATTTAGATTAGGTATCAGGAAGAAATTCTTTACTTTGAGGGTGGTGAGACACTGGAACAGATTGCCCAGAGAAGTTGTGGATGCCCCATCCCTGGAATTGTTCAAGGCCAGGTTGCATGGGGCTTTGAGCAACCTGGTCTAGTGGAAGGTGTCCCTGCCTATGGAACTAGATGATCTTTAAGGTCCCTTCCAACTGAAACCATTCTATGATTCTATGATAATTTATTCAACTACCCTGGCAGAACCATAAAGGAAAAATAAGTCAAAAACCCAGATTAACTAAAACACAGGGCTGAGTCTTAATTCACAATATATTTCAGTTACATGCTCACCAATGAAATTCAATTTCACTAGATTATCATGAGCTAAGCTCTTCCGAAAACTGTAGTAAGAGTGAACTGAGTGAACTGACCTACTTTTTAGTTCTTATTGTTAAGGTGGTATAAAACCTGCTGCTGAAATGATTTACAATTTACCTCTGAGGATGTTTTCAAGAAACTATTTTGGCTATGCACTGAAGCCAAAGAATACGTACAGAAGTGCTCTTTGTGTTTCATTCTTTCCAACGCACCTGCCTGCTTTGTTTTGGTCTTAGCAATGCCACCTGTCAGTCAATTCCCATGCTAACATTAGTGCTAGATATTTTTATTCTAGGCTATGACTGAAGCTCTAGGAAGTGTGAGGGTTGCCTACTCGTGTTAGAAGGACACTAGATTTTTAAAGGGTTCATCTCCCAAACAGAAGTTGTACATAAACTATGTATGTGCTCATACAGGCTCTTATACGTGGTTATTTTCTGAATAAGCACGAGGCTTCATTCACACTTGGAGTAAACATATAAAGCTATATAGCCTTGAATTATATTTCTCAGTTCATCCAAGTAAATTAAAGTAAAATAATATAAATGATTTGCAATAAACAAAAAAACCTAGTAAATTATATTGTGACTGGATATCATCAGAGACTGCTTTTTTCCCTCATGAGACCACCTGAAAGCCTGCAATATCTGTTAGCCCCTCTTTTAACTAGGAAAGCTGACAGAAAGCGCTCTGTGAGGAGTCTCAGCCTTATAAAGGTGATTTATTTCAGGACATGAGAACACAACTACATTGACCCCTCCAGTGACGCATGGCCCATTTGTTCTCTCATCCTCTATTTAGAGGAGAAATGGATATGTGGGTGTTTCTGAAAATCAAAATGCAGAGCATCTCACCAGGCAGAACTCGGCTAGAACGATGGATGCCTTTGTAGTCTTAGGTCTATTTCTATGTACCAGGTTAGGCTCCAGTTGAGTCTGCTGTTGAAGACAAAAAAGGGTTTTTCTATACATCTGGCAGATCTATTGCAGTTTCCAAGGAGACACTGGTTTTACACATGGCACAAATGATATTTACTTCTTTATTCTGGCACTTTCTGCACGATTACATGTGCCTTTTAAATAAAAAAATTAAGATCCCTGCCCAACAATCTACAAAAACACAGATGGTTGACCTCTTTGGCATCACTGACTTCAATTGTTTGTGAAATGCTGCTCATTCACCCTTCAATTTCCCTCTCACATTTTCTCAGTACCTTCCTAATTTCCAATCACGACTGTCAATGTACATGATACGTACCACGTTCCTTTCCGTTAGCATTGGTTTTTTCTGCATTGCTATAAAAATGTGACCAAAATAAGGAGGTAAAACTGAGCCATTTCAGGGCCTTTGTCTTTGACTGCCTTTCTCATTTGTAAGACATCTCTGGCGGAAATAGTGAGTGGCATGAAGAGAAGAGCAGACTCTATGCTGTTTCTAAAGCTCTCTGGCCCATGAATGACTTATTTAACTTCAAAATAATGTTTTAACTACCTTCTAGATTCTTGAGAGTGTTTCCAAGGAATATTTGCATCCCCAGTACCCTTGGTGGGACACTGAGTTTGACCACGAGATTAAGTTTTGGAGCCATGTGAGCACAGCTGCCATCATCTGGCCCCTTATTGTCCATTCTTAGTAGATCTGCTGAGTTTGCTCCTTGTTCAATTTCATGCGTTATTTAGGTTGAAAGAGCTCCCCTTTCTTTGGATATTTCTGAGCTTGCTTCTGAGAAGCAATTACTTCACATGTCACAAAATTTCTTTCCTTAATCTGTGCCCCTGTGTTACATTTTAACAGTTAATATGAGGTTAATTTAAATAATTTGATATGAGAAAGGACTTAAAACTTATTGTCAGAAGGTAACACCTGGCATGAGTTCTGTTTCCAGGAGTCAGTCACTTTCAATGGCTGTGAGACTACGAGTGTGAAATGGCTGCAGAAGCAAAGGAGGAAGCACAGCAATAGTTGCTTTCTAGCTTTTTTTTATAATGGCAGTCTCCTTGTTCTTGAAGCGATTCCTTTCTTCTTCTTCAAATGTGAGCAATACCAAGAGGGGGGAACAGGGTGGAAAGTACTGCTCTCATCCTGGTTCCTTTGTACCTTCATGGGCTGAACCAGAAGATAGGCTAGAAGATGGCAGGATTGAGAGATGTTATGAGAGGTGCCCATTTCCCATCTGACAGGATTACTTGAAAAAATTTCTTCCCCCTCCCCTGAGACACAATTCCTCCCTAAGATCCACCAAGGATGGGGGCAGGGAATAAGAACACCCAGCCAAAACTATGCTTAATGGATTAACTGCAGGATATAAGCAGGAGTTATATAAATACATAACATAAAATAAAGCAACATGTAAGAAGACAGCAAGTGTTAGCTCTTCTTTTAGCTGGAAGAATGTGTGCATATACTTGGATTTTTTGGAAGATGTTCAAAGAGTTTCTCTGTTTTTAGAAATACACACATGTTGCTTCCCATTATCCAGGAATGTTTCTTTTCTTGGGCCAATTTCTTCTGTGCATGAAATGAATATAGAAAAACCTCCAGGTAAGGTGTTTAAAGTAATGAAAGCACAGAACTCAAAAAATTTTTTACAATGGTTTAATGTATTTTTCTACTGTTTTAATCTACTTAAGGACTAGTTTGAGTAAGGAACACTTAAAACATTTGCTTAACACATCTTGCAAAAGATACATCATCATGTAAAATGTTGTTCTGTGATATTTCAAGATAAACAAGTACAAAAGTGTTCCTGTAATACATTTACTTCTTCTTTTTGCACATAATAAAAGTGACTTGCAAAAGCGTATTTTCAGTGTAATTACATGTAATGCTTCTCCAGTATGTTTTTTCCTGAAGGTAGATAAAACTAATCCAACCTTATTTGACTGGCTTTTCTTTAACCTACAGTTCAGCCCATGCCTTTGTGTTTGCCTTTTCTCCTCTACACCTCTCTTCCTCTTTCTGTTTGCTTTTCTCTTCCCTTTATTATGATGCCTTTCCAGCTGAATCACTCCACTTGCTCCTCCATTCTCTACTTTTGTCTCTTTCTCACACTTCAATGTCTAGCCCAGAAAGCCCCAAATTTTGCTTCCTACATGCATTCATTCTTTATTTCTTTTTCCTGCACCTTCAATGACAAAACAATCTCCTCTTCCAGTAGACATCGTATATTCCTTAACAGAAAGTACAACTTCTGAACAGTAGTTCAGAAGTTCTCTGTGTGAGTAGTTCACTTGCTTAGTTGAGAAGTTCTCGATACGTACAGAATCTGTTATTACATTTTTATACCTTATTTTCACTTTGGATTTTCCCCATTCAATACTCAAATACACCCTTTGTTTGCTTGATCTTAGCAACTATTTCTAAAATACCAGTGAAGCCTTCATACTTTATATCCACTTTCTTGTCTTTTCCTTAACACCTTCTTCTTCTCAATATTTTCTCCATCTGCCCTGATAAACCTGTTTTCCACTGGGTCCCAGTTTTCCTTGTTCACATTCCTGACACTTGAATCAGATAGTGGGTGATTCATTTGACCTACTTGAGATGTGTATAACAGAGTGAGATGAATTGTACCACAGAATTGCCTGTTTCTTTTTATTGCCATTAACTACAAAGGGATACTGGATGACTAGTTCAAATACAAATATCTACAAAGTTAGAGGAACTCTATTGCATTCTTTTGCCCAAATAAATCCAGAAAGCAGAGAAAAATCAATGTATCAGACTCCCCTGTTTCAGTCTGGGCTGAATGTGGAGGTACTTAAGAATTCATCCGTTCTACCCAGTGCAGAACTGGATTGGTTGGAGGGCAGTAAACAGGATGAACTGGTTAGGAAGCAATGTCAGGCTGCGGAAAAGAAAGGCAAACATCTCACTGCGATGATAAAACATGGAAATGCCATGCCAAGATAGGTAAGTAAACCTTCTGTTCTATCAACATGCTCCAAGTACTAGCAAGAGCAAACTATCCAGCCTGGGCTACTTGGAAACATCAGCTACGAGGACAAGTTAAACAGCCTGGAGTAATTTATCCTAAAGAAGAAAAGTCTGAAGGGGGATATGACATTAGCCTTCAAATACATAAAAGATTGATGAAAAGAGGAGAGGCACAATCTGTTCCCCCTGTCCAAGGTGCACAGGAGAAGATACAAAGAGCCTCAGTTGCAACAAGAAACATGATTTAGAGCTCATTTTTTTCTGTATTTCTGTAACTGTCATCAGAATCAAAAATATCTTACTCTGAGTGTGTGTGTGCGTGTGTGTGTAGACGTATATATTTTAAAAGCCTTTCACGTGGAAGCCAGCTGGTAAGTGCTAAGCTGTAAAACTGAGGCTCAGGTTTCAACGGGCTGGTGCCTGGGGAACAAGAAGAGCACTGTTTCTCTGATTCATAAAAGGGGTGTGTGCTTGTCACCATCTCTCTTATCCTTTTGTCTGCAGAGAAACTGGGCACAGCTCGGGGCTATCAGCTGAGAAAACAAGCCTTTAAATCATAAGCTTCAGGCAGTTAAGTGAAAAGTATCGGCGTTTGGCTTTCTTTAGAGGAGGGACTAGCACCTCCACCTTATTATTGTTTTAGGCTTTAATTTCATTGGGAACTCCGATACGAGCTTTTATATCCAATCGATGTTTGAACACCTTCTCATCCGTATGTGGCTTCCACATCATAGAGATATAAAAGCCCCACAAAAGTACGAGGTAGAGGGATATTAGAGAAGTGAAAGTTTTGAAATGAGAAATGAACTTTTTCCCTTCTAAGACATCCAACAATGTACAGACAGAACTAGCAGGGGAGACATACCGGGGTGGATCAAAAGTGACAGAAAGACAGCTGTGCATATCTGGCACACAATTGCTGGAATAAAACAGCATCTGTACACAAGAAGCCTTGCAAGTTTTGGTTTTGGGAAGGATTCACTTTTTCAAATCTCATTGTTTATTTCTTAGTGGTGGCTCTAACAAGCAGTAGCTGGCAAATCAGTGTATTTTTGAGTTGGCAGATGTCATTAAAGGATAATGCATATTTTCATCCTGGAGAGAACTGGACTAGGTCTTTATTTCATAAATATTATACAGTCATTTTTCCTGCGTTCTCTTCAGTCTAATTCAGTGAAGCATAAGTAAACAAGGCTGACAACATGGCACAACTCACCTTGAAATAAAGAGATGGACATTTACTGACCACAGTAGGAAAAGTACTTCCTCTTTAAAATAATGAACATAAAGGGTTGTATTCTTTGATAACGTCAATTGGCATAGCCCTGGTGATTTACATCCTCTGATTATCTAGCTGATATTCTCAGCATAGGATGGGAGGAGTACATTTTTTTAATACACTTTACCAAAAAGTAAAAAGTGAAGTTTTATTCGAACTGAAGACTGGAAGGTAATATTTTTTATGTAACTTCTCTCTATCGTTATTTATTCTCCATCATTATTTATTCCTATCAGCATATCTTTAACTTGAGACAGGGCTATACATGCAAGTTTTTGGGAGCCCTTAATGGTGACAAAAGTTAATTATTAAGAAGAATGATGAAAGATATCAACCATCCCTTGATTTCTTAAAAAATTATCTCTCTGACATGTATACACTTCTGTTCAGAATATACATGAAAGTACGTATATATATACATGCGCATTCAGAATATATGACCTTTTCCCGGCACCTCCTCCAATAGTAGAATATTATTCATAGATGTAAACTTGCAACATGCTTACCATAACCTTGACATCAAAGGAAACTGACTGTAGTTACCAGCTTACATTTAAGGTGCAATCTTTTGTAAACAGTACATTTTGCAACTTAAACTGCTTTTTGTCCTGTTGCCACCATAAATTTCACTTTCTGAATAATAATACGGAAGCTAATAACCATCAGGAAGAGAAAATAAATTATTAATGGGTACTAAGAAGTAACAGAAGTTACAGAAAATGTCAAATCAAATATTTTCTTAGTTGATAATATTTCAGTTTTTTATTGCAAAACACCCTTTTTTCTTTACATACTCCTATGAAATTAGTAATGAATTTCCTGTCTGCTGTCATAAGGAACAAAACTTCTTTCTATTAAATTGATTATAATATTATATATAGCAGAACAACATGTTCTAGTTAAATTTCCCACAGTTTAGGGTGTTTCTGAACGCTGTATTAAGAAACTTGTATGATAGGGTTCCCTCTGCTATGCCGCATGAATGCTGAAGAGTCATATGGAAAGTCTGAGAAATCTGTTTAATGAAATGATGATGATGTTTGAGAGTCCCTAAGGAACTGGATAACATACCCATGAGGAATCAGGACCCAGATTGCTCTTTCAGTAAACTGACTATTTCTTATAAAAATGGAACACATTCTGCTGGAGTACCTGCAGGAACCTTTAACCAATTCATCACATAGCCTTGCTGACTATAGCTGAAAAAATGTGGTGTGAGGATGGGCTCTTTCTTTGCTCCTAATTTTTTTTAAAAAGTGGCTGCCACTGTCATTTATACAAACACCATTCCTGTTGTGTGGTAAGTTCTGCCTTGGTTGAGAAAAATGCACCCTAAAATAATGCTGAGGAGAGGGACACAATGAGTACTCAAAGTCTGCAAGAGTTAGGATTTGGTAAAAAAGTTGCTTTTTCAAGCATACATTTTTTAACTCAAAAATCTTATGTTAACTAGAAAATGTCACACAAGATAAGTATTCATGTAATCATGTAAAATGCTTTGCAGCATACTATTAGAATATTTGCAATGGGGGCTGATCACAAGACAAAAGAGAATAGACTGGTAGATAATGTTAATTTCACCCAGATGATTTTGATACAAGTTGTAAAAAGTTGAGTTGTTCCATAGGAGAAATATTTTGTGCTGAACAATTTTGGCTGAGACAGGAGAACAAAAATAGTAACAGTGTCGTGGTGCCCCCCCACCTTCCCCTGGTGTAATGAATCACAGTAGAGCTGCTTAGGAGTTGCTTAGGTAAAAAGATTACCGATGGGACAGTGACCTAAATTCCAGATGTCGTTTTTGTCTTTTTTTTTTTTTTTTAATTATTTATTGTATTACCTATTTATTATGTGTTATATTACATTTCTATGTAAATAACATGGAAAACTTTGAAGAGAATACCACTCGTGTAGGTGTCTGTTCTGTTGTCAAAATACGTGTTCAACAGCTTTCAGCAGCATGTTAACAACCCATCTGACATCGAAACCGTGTTTGCTCTCGTGTTGAACCTTTGTCTTGAATCTCCACTTTTAACGAAGGGCAGGGCAAGAGGATTTAAGAGTGGCTGGTTGCGGAGGTCAGTAGGTGGGAGAAACAACAGTCCTATAACTCCCCTTCAGTCAATTTAACTGCAAGACAAACTCAGGATGATGAGAAGTGTGCCAACCGCGTATGTGTGCTGACACGCTGCAGAGTGTGTTTCATGATTCATCAGCCGCACCGTGATTGATTGGCCCAGCACCCTCACAGAGCCCAGAATTTTTTTACTTGTCTCCGAGTGTGTTTCATGGTTCTTCAGGCAACCTCTGATTGATTGGCATGTGGGCTGGACCTGGATTTATTTTTTCCCCATGCCCTTGAATATTTGTTTGATGATTCATCCTACATACGTATCGATAGGCACATTGGCAGAGTCCAAAGTTTCTTTACATCACAAAATATTGTTTTATGATTTTTCAGGTAAATTGACTGTTTCCTGCTGATGCTTGTAGACAAATTCTGCTACTGCAAACTGGAGGGAAAAATAGGACCTTTGGCTTACAGCTAGTTAGGGCAGTGATGGAGGATGGGGTCACGTTGTTCAGCCAGAGAGAACAGTTCCTTTTGCTTGAATATATAGTTGGTCATTGCACTTTTTAAACAGCTAAAAAAAACTTACCTTGAAGAGACTGTGTTAGAAAATGCAAATGAGGGCATTATTTTTACACATTAATTCTTGTTAATATCAGTGTGGTAACTGTGCTGAATAGGACATCCAAGCATGACTAAAGGAAAGAAAGGCCTTATCTAAGTCTATAAAAAGAGTAGATTTTTAATGACACTTTAAACTGTGCCACTTGCCTTGCGTCACCGAGTCATACCACTGTTCTCTAATTGGCTTTTAACCATGCACACATTACTTGAAAGTCAAATGAGAGATTTTAAAAGCTGGCAACAACTTTAGCACTGGCACTTCAAAATGGGAGTGACAAATCAGATTCTCTTTTGAATACTTGTAGACAATTATTCTTAGGTCATCCTTTTTTCCCCTCTCAGATGAATAACATTTGTCCAGGGTGATGGATTCACAATCTGTAATTCAAAAAATGATTTATTTAGCATTACATGTCATTGTGTAAGAATTGACTCTGTGACAAAAGTTTCTGGGAAGCTGATCTTTTCTTTTGTCTAGGAAGATAGATGCACTTTTTAACGTCAGGTTTCCTCCCACAGTTATTGAAATACAGAGACCGTCACCTAAAATGTATACCTTATGAACCAGGAAAACTATATCCCATACATTTCTACGTGGTCTGTGCACATTTCTCCAAACTCTGCCCACACTAGTGTATTTCCACATCTACAGAAAATATTTTATAGCCTATTTGGAGTCAATGCAGAACCTTTTTTCAGGAAAAAAGGAGCCTGAATTGTAGATGGAACTCCCGTTATTCGAAGAGATAAATATGCATTTTATATGTTTTCAGCCCCTCTGTCCCCATAATTAGCCTATTTTTTATGTCTTCTTTAGAATAAGAAAGAGCATAGATTAAGCAAGGTGTCACACGGATCAGTTAACAAAATTGTTGCTCCTGGAGTAATCTGAATATTGAAAGGGACATGAGAAAAACACAGGGCTTTTGAAATGCAGACGAATGGAAAAAGGGAACTTGACTTCCTTCTGAGTGACCTGTAAACTAAAGGCATTAAAACTAAAATTATGTTATGAGCTGAGAAATCATAACACAGAAATGAAAATCATGGAGAAACTGAAAAGGACGCCTTTTGATGAAAGTCACAACCAAGGAAGCATAGAGCTCTTTGCCAGGAAGAAGAGGTTAAGGGCAACATTTTCTAACTAAGATGGCTTCCTAGATTAAGCCATATGGTTCTCTTCCTCCCTTCTTCCATGCAGGATTTCCTTCTCTGGGCTCGCCTCCAGGCATGTCTGTCACTGGAAAGGGCTACCTCATTCTGCAGTTCAAATTGCAAAGAGCTCAGCTAGCGAGTGAAGGTCTCCCTCCCTCCTTCCTTTCCTCCCTCCCTCCCAGGCAGGGATCCAACCACCTCTCCAGCGAATGTTTGTATTTGCGTTCCTTGTGACTTCATGCGGCTGAGACATTACACGTGTCGTTACTTCTACAGGTCTCTGACATTATGGTGGGGTGCCCCTTTTAGATTTTTTACAGTTCTTCCTTTGTTCAAGAAGGTATCAATACCAAGCCAAACCTTTTTCACCTAACCTTGTCTGCATCAAAGAAGTCTACCCAGGTCTGCTAAGAAAGAGGATTAGAAAAATCACTGTTTCCTCCTTAATTGACGTACTCCTCTTTGGATTTTGCCTTACAATGACTAAACTTTTACTGACTCCTTCACTATAAGAAAGGCTCCTTAAATTTTAAATTCCACTGCACAAAAGAGATTTCATCAACTTATTTACAGTTGTTTTTAAAAGTACTAGCTAAATGGCAACTGCTTCTTTTTACATTTTTTTTTCTCCTGCAGGAAAGGTCTCAAATGATGTAAGGCACTGTTTTCCCCACTTCTTGGCTTATTTGAATATGTAGCAATAAATTTACAACAAATAATTAATATAATCCACATGAGAAAGAAGTTGATGGGAATGAAAGCAGAGAAGTCAGTTGTGCATTTTTTAAATAATTGGGTTTCGGTTTAGTCCAAGCCATCATATTTTTTTTACCACATTAGGAACTGAAGCCTGAGATGCTATTTATGAGTCTTTAGAAACTGAACAAAAACCCAGCTATTGTGTGGGGGCCCTGGGACGTGCTCATGTTGCCTACAGACTGGTCTAAAAAGACAATGTGTAATATGTAATGCGCACTGACTTGCATCTTGTGAAGTCACTTATGCACTTGCCAAGAGCAAAATACTGGTGTGTAAACACTTTAATTTGACTTGGTGTGTTTTTCTGTCATCTCATACATTTTGTGGCCATTTGTGACTGTTCAAACAGTGGAAAATTGTCCTCATAAAACCAGGGAAGACTTTGAAGAAGGGTTATCACAAAATCCAAAGCCAATAAAATTGGGGTCAATGGAGTCAGTTTAAAGATACTGTTGGCTAACAGAAGACTCAGCTAAATTTATCACTAAAGCCTTCTGTGAATCAGATTGACAGATGTCAGCACTGAAATACTGTATTGTACATACTATTTGTCTGATACGGTTTATTAATTTTGTAGTTTAATTTTGATTTTGAGGCTTTTGCCAGCTTTGAGTTAAAAAGCAAAAACGGTATAGAAAAACATGTATATTTTCATTAAACAGTACTTCAAGTCTTTTTAAACTTTTGCATTTTAACGTAAAAGTAGAATATACTGTGGAAACATACGTACCAAAAAGATTTGTATGCAAAACTGAAAACAACATTGCCCCCCAATTTTATACATTACTGGTCCTGTGCACTGTCTGTTTAAAAATGGGAAAATATTGTAAGAAGATCTAAATTATAGCAATTTTGGGGCTTTAGTTATTTCTGGTGTTGCCATGGAAGACCGCTTCTGGGATCTGGTGTCCTTTCCCATCCCTTGAAGGGGTGGCAGTCACCCACCGTTTCATCAGAAGCGGAGACAGGCCTTTCACCTGTCACTGTATGAAAGTGGTGGCATCACGGAGACCTCCCGCATTCAGTCTAGCAGTTACAGCTGGGAAGAAGAATGCATGGGCCACTCCTTCCCCATGCACTGGCATTTCTGTACATCCCTCTACACCTCCTGATTTCAAAGAACAGTAAGGTATCTGTGGTGTGAGATGCAGAGAAGGAATAGCAAGTAAGACACCTGATAACCCACAAGACATTATCTGTTCTAGTGAAATCCAGATAAAATCATTGGTTAATTTTCAGATTCTTACAGGTATGTGGTTTTGTTTGCAGTTCAGTTATACCCGGGCATTTTAAATTAATATTATTATATAATAAATAAATCTGGCCACTGTAATGTGAAATAAAATCAGGTTATTCTTATACAATAAAATATGTCCTGACAGCTATTGGAGAAGGGTTGAACAAAATTATTTTTTAAGAGACGGTCAACTGTACAACATTTGGCATGCTTTGTGTTGTATGGCCACCCATGACTGATAGTATTCACAGGTGTGAGGAAAGCGCAGACCTGATGTACTCCTCCCTTTCCTGGCCCATGGATACTGTCAGATGCCTTTACGGTTTTGTGTGCCCAGAGCCGGTCAGTTCCATCTCCTGGGCCTTCAGACTGGAGTTTCTCCATTAATAACCTTTCCAAATAATTATTGCATTATCACAAGAACTCTGACTCCAGCCCTGCATCACACTGCGCCTTCAGTGAATGCTGTCGATAATCTATAGATTAGATTTTTACGAAGAAAAACCAGCTCTATCTGCCTGCCCAGAGAGAAAATATTTCTGAACAGCAAACAAAGTAGTATTTTCGTAAGGGCACCTAGCATCATTATGGGAAATACTTCCCAGACTGAATACAGAAGTGTGCTTCCAGTTACATGTAATTAGTGGCAAAATCCAACAGGTGGCACAAAAGTATTTGAATTTTATATTGATTTAAATCATGTGCCGTTAAATTACCAAATAAACTACGGGGGTGGTTTTGTTTAAAAAAAAAAAAAGAAAGAAAAGGGTGAAGAAAAAGAAAAAGATATTTTTAAAAAAGGGAAAAGCGTTATCCCGATGCCACGACCGGTGCTTTCTCTGCTGCGTGCCGAGCAGCCGAGGCGGAGGCCGGCGGCTCCCTGCCCCTCGGGCAGCCGCTCTCCGAGCCCCTCTCCCCAGCGCCCCGGGGAGGGGACAGGCCGCTTCCCTCGGCCCCTTCTCCCCGCCGGCGGCGGCGGCGGCGGCCGCTCGGCTGGCGGGACGAGGCGGGGTCCGCGGCCGCGGTGACCGGGCGGGGGGTGCCCACCGCCCCCGCGGCGGCTGCGCGCCTCCCCGCCCAGCCGGGCGGGCGCCCTCCCCTGGCCGCCGCGGGGACTGGAGCGGGGCCGGGAGCGGGGCCAGCCGGCGCCGCCCGCCTGCAGCTGTGCCCGGGGTAAGCAGAGGGCTGGGCCGCGGGGTGCGGAGAGGGGTGGGAGTGAAGCCTGCGGGAAGCGCCCCCCTCCCCCGTACCCCGTCTCCCGCGAAACAGATCCTGAGTTGCATCCTTAACCGCTTCTTTTTCCGTCTGGTCCTGTTAGGTTGTCCCTTTGGACAAGCGTCTCCTGGTTTTATTGATGTAAGAAACTGTGACTGTCTTTGTAAGAGTAAAGTAAATAAATCCGTGAGTAAAGCTCTTGGGCCTTAAATTATGCCTGTTAGGCAGTCTTAATGGTGGTTTTGTAGCACTGAGAAGATAACTGAGATTTTTTTTTTCATGGACTTGTACTGGAGGTTCATGTGGGAGGGAGAAGATACCGAGATTCTCAGACACCTGTGGAAAAGAACATTATAAAGGCATGAGTTGCCCAGGATAGTGACACCCAGGAGATGCAAGCACAGGTCGGCTTTCACTTTCAAGTGTAGTAAACTATGAATGTCAATTGTGGAAGTTAATATTGAAATGCTAGTCTAGACATTATGAACAGATTCACAACTGTGTAACATAAGTTATGTGATTGCTATTTATTACTAAACCACTGTAGTGAGTCAGGTGGAACTTTACTGACATTTCTGTTTGCAAACATGAATGTAGGAGACGTATAAAGAATGGCTTAAATTCTTATGCAATGGTACACCTAAACTTGAGACTTAAGTGCGAGTCAAAAGTGTATTCAAAAAGTTGACCAAGATACATAGAATCATAGAATTGTCTAGGTTGGAAGGGGCCTTTAAGGTCATCAAGTCCAACACGAAGCTTTATGAATTGACTGAGGCAGAGAAAGAGAGGAGAAAAAGAACCGGGCAATTGTCATAAATTAAAAAAGGAACGCTAGTTTGGCATAAACATTTACAGCAAAAATCTGTAAGAGACTTGGACCTGTGATAAAATAAATTAATTCATGTCATTTTACTTTATATATTTATTCCTAATTAAACAAAGGTATTGTAAAGCCATCATCTGTGACTTGGAATAGAGCCAACCTCCAGATAGATAAATGTCAGACAACTTCTTAGTGAAAAGATCCTGCCTTGAAATGGCATCCAGTTTCAAGGAGCAAACTGGTGATCTGTATTCCCATGAGATGAAACTGGAGCAAATCATGGTACTAAGTGGCAAACATGCTACCACTAACCAGAAGGGAACTTCAGTCTGAACTCAGAGAGAACCAAATCACACCACTAAGCAAATGAAGGAGCTTCTGGCCTTAGAAGAAACTAGTTGTTAGGATGTGGGACTGGGCAAGTGCTGTGCCTGAGTTAGAACAGACATCTCTAACATGTGTGTTACTGAGTTTGCAGCTCATGAAAAGTTCAGAAGAAGGTCAGTCTGGTAAAAGACTGAGGAAAACCATCATGGTTCATTTGTCTCAAAATCCCATTCTCCAAAATGGTCAGAATAAATGAACGTAAAGACTGAAGCTGGAGGAATTGAGTGTGTTTCTGGCAAACAGCTCGCCTGGCCAAGCTCTTCTTGCATGACAGATCACAGCCTTTGAAAGATACTGGGCTACCCAGATCTTGTAAAGGTCTGCAAGGTGCCCTTCCAAACGAGGCCCAAGAAAAACACGTCCAAGAGCTATTGCCAGTTTTTTAGCAGCATTGAAAGATTAAGGGAAAAAAACCCAAACTCAGTTATTTGGTTGTTCTGTGGAAAACAAGACAAAAAGAAAAAATTATCTGGACACAAAAAACATACCTATAAATTTGGGTAGAGCTGATAGTCACAAGTGTCAGATATGAAAGTCATTCAGTTGTTGGAGAAATGTAAGGATATAAAATAGAAGCAGCAAATAAAACTGCAAGAGTGACCCTAAAATTTTAGTTCTGGTCTAGGCAACTGGAGAGCAATAACACAGGTTTGGCTGTGAAGTGCACTGGGATGGTGACTCTGGGCAAGGAAAACTGTTAGTAGATGTGATAAAAATGAAATCCAAAGAGTAAACATGTAGGAAATAGAAACTACAAAAGATCAGAGCCCTGAGAGCACCAATAAGCCTCAAAAACTCTAACCAGCCTCACCTGGGACCTCTACCCACACCCCTGCCCATGACCACAGAAGCCCCATTTCAGCTCAGGCTTAGGACTTGAGGTGTGCCTCAAGTTATGATGTAGGTGTGCTTCTAACTCCTGGAGGGACCTCAAACCTGTGTTGTACGTAGCTTGTCTCCTGGATGGGTGCCTTTAGGTGTACTTTACTGATTGTCTTCTGACTTGTCTTTGTTTTCTGCATTGGCTTTGGACCTGTGTTGTAACCTTATCTCCAGTCCTGTCTCCTTTTTCTCCTGGCTGGACTGTGTGCATGGACTCTGGACCTGGTTCATCACTTTGCCTCATCTGGGACTGCCAGAGGGCCCTGTGACTGGTAAGTACCCTACTCTATGTATTGTGTTCAGATGTTCTGGCACTGTGCCATGGTCAGCAAGGACACTGCCACCACTGGGTCATCCTCAGCTTGGGACTTGCCTTCCCCTAGGGAATAGCTGGCCTTTGTTGCTCTCTGACACAATGTAAATCCTTCTAATTGGTTGAAATTGATTAGGCTGTGGTTGATAAACATGCATTTATCCAAAACTGAGATAAGTGAGCCTGCAGATTTTACCTCTGAAATTTGAATAAGCAAGCTGGAAAGCAAAAATAAGGGTTGACACAAGAGTTGGTTTGGATTCCAGTATGATAAATAACTGCTTAATAAGTGGCAGGGAAAACATCCTAAAATTTCATCTATGGGAGTTCCTCATGCAGATGCGGGCTACATGAGGCAAATCGCATGAAAGCAGTTTGATTTCATAGTTGCTTTTTCAGTGAACAAAGTTTCCTGGCTCCAGGGATAGAAACCATAATGGCAGCTAGATGTAATGAATGAGAACTCAGTGAGGATGAGGGATTTGTTGAGTCTTGTCTCAAAACTTTCTTCATGGGATGAAATTAGCAGAATTCCTTGAAATAGAAACAACTTCTTGATGGTTTTGCCAAATAACTCTCACAAACAGCAAATACTCAACAAAGGGGTGGGTTGCCGCATAGCATGAAGCTGCGGATCTTGTAAAAGTGGGACTAGAAAAAAAGCATGAACGGGAATGAGAAACTCTTGTGCCAGGGCATTGGCAGTATTTTTTAAAGGAACAAAAAAGCCAAGATAGATGTAATGGATGGGGGGTAGCATAAGCTGTTTTCTGAAGAACCCTGAAACATTCAGTAGCCATCTGACCAAGTACCCCCATCAGAGAAGAAAAAGTTGTTGGAGGTTATTGAAGAAATGTATCAAGAAGCATGGGTGTTCACTATCCCTGACTCCTATTTGTAGTTTGTTTCTTCAGCAAGAGCTGAAAGAGGTAGGATAATAAAGAACACAGTGTGACACACATCTCTATTTATAGCATAGTATGATTGCCCCTGTGCTCAGCGCTAGTGAGGCCGCAGCTTGAGTACTGTGTTCAGTTTTGGGTGCCAGAGTATAGGAGGGACATTGAGGTGATGGAGCACGTCCAGAGAAGGGCAACAAAGCTGGTGAGGGGTCTGGAGAACATGTCTTATGAGGAGCGGCGGAAGGAATTAGGATTGTTTAGTCTGGAGAAGAGAAGGCTGAGGGGAGACCTTATTGCTCTCTACAACTACCTGAAAGGAGGTTGTAGTGAGATGGGAGCTGGTCTCTTCTCCCAAGTAACTAGCGATAGGACAAGAGGAAACGGGTTCAAGTTGCGCCAGGGGAGGTTTAGGCTGGACATTAGGAAAAAATTTTTCACTGAAAGAGTCATCAAACATTGGCACAGGCTGCCCAGGGAGGTGGTTGAGTCACCATCCCTAGATGTGTTTAATAGTTGTATAGATGTGGTGCTTAGAGACATGATTTAGTGGCAGCCCTGGTAGAGTAGGGCCAATGGTTGGACTAGATGATCTTAAAGGTCTTTTCCAACCTAAATGATTCTATGATGGCTTTGTGTTGTGTAGTAGAAACTTTTGGAACTGAAACATTACTAATAATCTGTGATAAGTGTATGGTGAAAAAAATTCTGAAATTAAGCCTAAATAAACCAGAGCTTCTTCAAAAAGAAGTTGTATTCTTTGGGCCTGCAGTCAAGGAAGGGGGAATTTCTACTAGTGATGACAACATATACTATATAGGGATTATTAGTACTGTGAGCACTCCCAGATGTGTGCAGTTTTACAGTTTTTAAAAATAGCTGCTTTTGTGCATGGAGAAGGAAAGCCTATTGAATGTGACTCGGCACTGCCATAGTTAAAACCAGGTGTGTTGGCCTCCTTGGGTTTCAAAACGGATTCTTGTATGCATGGGCTTGAATGGTCTTGAAACAAACAAAAAGGCTACCAAGTTCAATTACTTATACAGAAAATCTGAGCTCTGTTAAAAAGAGAAGTGAATGTGCCACTGAGTGTTGGGTAAGTCTAAGGAGTATCTTCACATTTTAGGAGTATGAGGAATTTCTGTTACTAAGATGCTGTCTTCATTTGGCTCCTTAAATTCAACAGTCCTGGGGGTCAGACTCTTGACCAGCTGGAAAATCTGCAGAGTGATGATGTCATCAGAGATGTGGCACTGCTGAAGTCAGCTGTAACAGCAGGGGAAAGTTGATTACCAGGTCTTTCTTGAAGTTGGAGAGAGGGTGATAAGTTTGCTTTTCATGGCTTGCAGTAAGTGTACGCATACATTCTTTGAAAGACTGTATGGTTGTAGGCTATATAGACACAAGTGGGAGCCAGATACTTTCAGTAACTGATGAGCGTGGCTGTGGCAGCACAGAACTCAACTCAAGCTAAAAAGTTCAAATGAAGCTATCCATGAACCTAAATTAATGTGTAAGTGCCCCAGCTGAGCCAAGATATGTAATGCTAAGGTACATGAGATGGCTGTCTGAAAACTAACATAGGTTTGACCACAAGTGGTGGTTAAGTATTTATTACAGTGTACATAAAGGCTAAAACAAATAGAAAAGTCTTAGCAAAGAGATACAAGAAGACACATGTTTAAAAGAAAAAAAGGAAGATATACCTTGTGTGATTAGAGACTTCTTGATAAAATCAAAAAGCTTGGATTTTAAGGTTATAGTTGAAATAATTGTTTTAAGGTCTAGGAACTATTAGTAATTGATTAGTACGCCTATTAGCGCAATGGAAAAGGGGTTTCCAAGTCTGTGTCATGATTTAAAATCACCAGACTTCTACCTACCTCCTACATAGGGATACCAGTAGCTCATGTGAATCATGATTGATTAATGGCTTTCTCTGAGTAAATGTGATCTGAAATGTGTTATGTGCTTTTTATCAGGCTGTTTATCCCTTGAGCCTTATGAGTGCAAATAATTTCAGGGATGCTGCAGTTGGTTCTAAGGACCAATTATGGTCTTTAGAAAATATAGTGCATAATCCTCTCAAAGGTATTTTAAGCAGACACAGTATAAACTCTTGGCATTCTCATAGCCAAAGTAGTCTGTCCACAGGATCATTCATTAAAACTTAATAATTTAATATAGAAACAAAATGTTCATTTTGCAAAATGGCACATTGGGTTCTTTTGTTAGTACCTTTCAAGGTTAAAACCTCCACTGGTACCATTTCCTAACAGCTATCTAGTGGTAGTAAGACTCAGTTTGGTTAGAAAGGTTTGAAAAGATCGTTGGGCAAATAACTATGAGAGTGAGAAACACAGGACAGCAAAGAAGAAAAGTCTTGGTTTAAAAAAAAAAATTCTGGTGGTGTGGAGGATGTGGTGTTTTTGGTTTTGTTTTGTTTTTTAATTTTTTTTTATGCCATGTGTATTCTTGGGCTGTTTAGTAAGGCTTCCTGGGTGTATTCAGTCTTGTCAGATGAAATGAAAGGTCTGATGATATCCAAAGGTCTGATGATAAATAGGCTAATCAGATATGAAGGAGCTGAAGGCTGAATCCAGTTGTTTCTGCTGCTAGTCTAGCAAGTAAGATAAAACTTCATGGGAGGGCTTAAAAAATAGTGGTAGCAAAAATGGCGTTTAAGGAGGGTTAGCAAGTGTCACAACAGGTTTATCATTTTTTCCATATAATGTATGGTGAACTAGCATTTTATTGGCTTCCAGCCCTTGTTTTGTGTGTAGCAGAGGGTCCTTCACAAAGAGGCCATAAACTCCACTCTGTTTCTGAAGTGAATGGGAGATGTCTGCTACATTTTCTTTCCAGTAAAGAGTGGTATGGAGAGGAAGTGCTTCGCAGAAAGTGTATCCTCAGGAAATCTCTTAGAAAGCAAACAGGTGATCTGCAGGGGAAAGTGGTCAGACTGAGGAGCATCAGTGATAAAATCAATAGTATGCTAAATGAGGAAGTTCAAATCGGAAGCAAGTCCACCATCCATGGCAGAAAAGGAAAGCTTATGTAGGCAATAGGTGGTAAAATTCACTACCACTGCTCCTAGGAGGAAGTAATATATGATTGCTCTCTCCAACAGCCTCAGGAGACAATCTGTTCACATGACAGTCCAGGGCATGTGGTGCCTCTTGGATCCCAAATCTGATACAATACTTAAACTCCTGAGGTTCATTGAAACCACCCAGCATTGCCACCCATGTGGACACCATGCTAGAATTGATCCCAAATGGACCAAAAGTGACTGCTGGCATTTAGGTGCAGCGTGAATGGATCAGGCTTTCCAGTTAAGGTTCACACAGATACAGACATCCTGGAGATGTGTGGTCACAGAATGGACAATTTCGTGATCATAGGATAGAGCACTCCTAAAGAAAAATTGTGTTGTTACCATTGAACTTATCCGTTCACTAACCTAGTAAGAAGAGGGTTTTCTGTAAAAGAGAAGGGAGATTAAAAAAATCCTAACTGCATGTATAACAGTCTTAAACCAGGGCAAAAACTAGGAGGTACAGGGTTATTGAAGTCTGTGTAGATGGTTGGCTCAGTCTGATGGACCTCTTGTATGACCATGACAAGGAGGAATAAGCAGGAAGAAATGTGAAGTCTTAATACATGATCAAAATTATGATTTAGTTGAAATATAAGAGAGGTGATATGACATGACAGAGAAGTTAATAGGCAGAAGCAGTCCAAATATCAGAGGTGTATTCTCATATTCTGAGATGCGGAATGCAAAGGGGATTTAAGCCCGCTCAGGTTTTCTCAGTGATGTGGGGGCTAAAAAACCTAAGACCGCTATAATAATGAGAGTTCATGACAAGCCACCGAACCAGGATGATCAGCTGGATGGGGATTTTCACTAGTGATTTGTAGAACCATCCAGAGTACGGGATTTAGTAATAGTAGAGGATTTTAACTGTCTGGATTTCTGCTGGGAAAAGAATATAGCAGGACACAGGTTATTCAACAGGTCCTTGAAATGCACTGATGATGTTTCTGATACAAATTGTGGAAAAGAAACCCCAACAACTAGAGATGAAAGTATTCTAGATTTGATTTTTGGTTTTGTGAGTGAACTGAGGCTGTTGATGCAGAAAGGAAGATAGATAACAGTGATCAGGAAGTGGTAGCCTAAGAGCAATACTGGCAAAACAGAAATGGTGGATTTTAGGGAAGTAGACTTCAGTAAATTCAAACATTTGGAAGATATAATTTTCCAGAAACTCGTCTGGGAGATAAGGGAGCCAAAGGGGGACAGACACTCCTTAAATACATGAGCAGTAAGGACAGACATGATTTTCCATTTTGCATGAAAGATAAGAAACATAGTAAGATAGCAGCTTTTTTAAAATCAGGAGTTCTTCATTTATGTCAGGTGAAAGAAGGACACAGAGGAAGGGAAAAGATCAGGTTACTCTGAGAAGCACAGCAAAACCAGGAAGATAATGGCACAAAATAGGAAAGAAATTGCACAAGTAGCAAGAAATAATTGTCTGTGTGTCTAGCATTAAGAGTAAAGTCAAGGAAACTGTCATTCTATGGAGGGGACAAATTTGGTTACTCTGGATAAATAACACCTAGGAGGCAGATGTCATTAATGTGTTTTTTGTTATCGGTCTTCACTAAAATGATCAGCTGTGAGAGGTAGCTAATTCAGTGTAGTCCAGTGAGAAGGAGATGAGAATCTTAGCCTTGAATGAGGAACATAGAGTTTAAAGACAGTTAAGATAAGGTAGATACTGCCAAATTGGCTGAGCCTGAGGTACTTCCTCCCAGGGTAACTGCAGAATTACCCGCTGTAATCAACAGCCTCTGCAGCCAGACCTGGGGTGGGGTGGTTGCTCATGGTGTTATAGTGTGCGATCTCTGTGTTGGCAATTGAAGTGAAATTTGTGTTGGTATTTGAAGTCATTTTGTCTTCTGCCTTTCTGCCACTGGGGAGTGACATAGCTTCCTGTCCTACAAAGTTATTCCAGTTTCCCACCTGTAATAAGAATCCAGCCATTTAGGTTGGAAAAGACCTTTCAGATCATCAAGTCCGACTGTTAACCTAACGCTACAACGTCCACCGCTAAACCATGTCCCTCAGCACTACATCTACATGTCTTTTAAATACCTCCAGGGATGGTGATTCTGCCACTTCCCTGGGCAGCCTGTGCCAATGTTTGATAACCCTTTCGGTGAAGAATTTTTTCCTAATATCCAGTCTAAAACTCCCCTGGCACAACTTGAGGCCATTTCCTCTTGTCCTATTGCTTGTTACTTGGGAGAAGAAACCAACCCACACCTCACTACAGCCTCCTTTCAGGTAGTTGTAGAGAGCAATAAGGTCTCCCCTCAGCCTCCTTTTCTCCAGGCTAAACAACCCTAGTTCCCTCAGCCGCTCCTCATAAGACTTGTGCTCTAGACCCTTCACCAGCTTCATTGTCCTTCTCTGGACATGCTCCAGCACCTCAATGTCTTTCCTGTAGTGAGGTGCCCAAAACCGAACACAATATTTGAGATGGGGCCTCACCAGTGCCAAGAACAGGGGGACGGTCAGTCCCTAGTCGTGCTGGCCACACTATTTCTGATACAAGCCAGGATGCTGTTGGCCTTGGCCACCTGGGCACACTGCTGGCTCATATTCAGCCGACCATCGACCAAGACTCCCAGATCTTTTTCTGCCAGGCAGCTTTCCAGCCACTCCTCCCCAAGCCTGTAGTGCTCCATGGGGTTGTTGTGACCAAGTGCAGGACCCGGCACTTGGCCATGTTGAGCCTCATACCATTGGCTTCAGTCCATCAATCCAGCCTGTCCAGATCCCTCTGCAGAGCCTTCCTACCCTCAAGCAGATCAACACTCCTGCCCAACTTGGTGTCATTTGCAAACTTACTGAGGGTGTGCTCGATTAAATTCCGTGAAGCCTGCTTTCCTGGGTCTTAAGATACGCAGCCACCACACCAAAGGATTTTAGACTGGGGTGTGTGTATGTGTGTGTGTGGAGGCAGCAAGGTTTTATGCTGGCTTTTGCTGTTTCTACCTGAGGAAGCCAAATAAAATAATTCCCTCAGTGGGGGTGAAAGGGGGTGCGGATGTTCAAGTAAATGCTTGAGCCATTTTATGCAGCCTGTTTCCACCTGTAGCATGTTATTTTTCTGAGCTTACATGTGCATGGATTTAAATAGAGTGTCTCTTGGCAGGTTTTGCTTATGGTAGTTGCTAGTCTAAAGATAGTTACTGAATTATAGGGCTTACTTGGGCTGTTGGTTTAACTTGCATCCTCGAAAGCTTGGAAAAATATCAGTGTCTATAAATTCACTTTCATACTAGATTTAGGGCAAATAATAGAATAATCCTAATTCTAGTCTGAAACCGGTGATCTGTGCAGTTAAAATCCTATCAAATGTAGTAGTCATTAAAGTAGTGATTTTTTTTCAAGGCAGTAAGTTATGGTCTATGGAAAGTAAATTAGGTAAGTTATTTTTATGATATTACATTTCAGGGTTATTTTTTCACAACAGAATTGTACTGTACTGGAGGTTTAAGAACTTTGGATAAGATTTTTATTCTCTGCTAAATTATGGGATATTTGGGTAGCATTTTGGAGAAAAATACAGGAGTATGTGTGTATGTGTATATATGATCTAAAGACCTCTGTGCAGAGATGCCATATAGATATATAGTGTATATATATGTGTATTTTGTATATACACACATATGCAAGCAAAAAAGTTCCTTTTATACAATAAAATTGTATTGGTAAGGAGAACATAATTCCTTAAATACACACGTACAGTAAATACAGTGGTACTGTAGAAATACAGCAGTTACGTATTGCTAAATAACTGTTATTTTTTTAATGTATGCATATGTATGTGTGTGCACACACATACTCAAAAAGCCACTTCTGTTTGTCTTGGTCCTCATTCCAATGGATTCAGCAACTGGAGCTGGTTCGGTTGGTCAGCAGGCTGTATTTGCACACACAGGTCAGGAAGGTCTCCCAGAGACGGAATCACGGAATTTTTAGAGTTGGAAGGGACCTCTAGAGATCATCTAGTCCAACTCCCCTGCTGACCTAGGAATGCCTACAGCACATTACTCAGGACTGCTTCCAGGCCGGTCTTGAAAATCTCCAGAGAAGGGGACTCCAGAACCTCCCTGGGCAGCCTGTGCCAGTGCTCTGTCACCCTCACCGTAAAGAAGTTTTTTCTTAGGTTTGAATGGAACTTCCTATGTTCCAACTTGTGCCCGTTGCCCCTCGTCCTGTCACTGGGAAC
>VFFE01009111.1:2349030-2502005 GCA_008921705.1 Burhinus oedicnemus
GATGTTCAAGTAAATGCTTGAGCCATTTTATGCAGCCTGTTTCCACCTGTAGCATGTTATTTTTCTGAGCTTACATGTGCATGGATTTAAATAGAGTGTCTCTTGGCAGGTTTTGCTTATGGTAGTTGCTAGTCTAAAGATAGTTACTGAATTATAGGGCTTACTTGGGCTGTTGGTTTAACTTGCATCCTCGAAAGCTTGGAAAAATATCAGTGTCTATAAATTCACTTTCATACTGGATTTAGGGCAAATAATAGAATAATCCTAATTCTAGTCTGAAACCGGTGATCTGTGTAGTTAAAATCCTATCAAATGTAGTAGTCATTAAAGTAGTGATTTTTTTTCAAGGCAGTAAGTTATGGTCTATGGAAAGTAAATTAGGTAAGTTATTTTTATGATATTACATTTCAGGGTTATTTTTTCACAACAGAATTGTACTGTACTGGAGGTTTAAGAACTTTGGATAAGATTTTTATTCTCTGCTAAATTATGGGATATTTGGGTAGCATTTTGGAGAAAAATACAGGAGTATGTGTGTATGTGTATATATGATCTAAAGACCTCTGTGCAGAGATGCCATATAGATATATAGTATATATATATGTGTATTTTGTATATACACACATATGCATGCAAAAAAGTTCCTTTTATACAATAAAATTGTATTGGTAAGGAGAACATAATTCCTTAAATACACACGTACAGTAAATACAGTGGTACTGTAGAAATACAGCAGTTATGTATTGCTAAATAACTGTTATTTTTTTAATGTATGCATATGTATGTGTGTGCACACACATACTCAAAAAGCCACTTCTGTTTGTCTTGGTCCTCATTCCAATGGATTCAGCAACTGGAGCTCGTTCGGTTGGTCAGCAGGCTGTATTTGCACACACAGGTCAGGAAGGTCTCCCAGAGACGGAATCACGGAATTTTCAGAGTTGGAAGGGACCTCTAGAGATCATCTAGTCCAACTCCCCTGCTGACCTAGGAATGCCTAGAGCACATTACTCAGGACTGCATCCAGGTGGGCCTTGAAAATCTCCAGAGAAGGGGACTCCACAACCTCCCTGGGCAGCCTGTGCCAGTGCTCTGTCACCCTCACCCTGAAGAAGTTTTTTCTTAGGTTTGAATGGAACTTCCTATGTTCCAACTTGTGCCCGTTGCCCCTCGTCCTGTCACTGGGAACCACTGAAAAGAGTCTGGCTCCATCCTCCTTCAACCCACCCTTTAGATACTTATAAGCAAGAATAATGTCTCCCTTCCGCCTTCTCTTCTCCAGGCTAAAGAGTCCCAGCTCTCTCAGCCTTTCCTCATAAGGGAGGTGCTCCAATCCCCGAAGCATCTTTGTTGCCCTACGCGGGACTCTCTCCAGTAGTTCCCTGTCCCGCTTGAGCTGGGGAACCCAGAACTGGACACAATATTCCAGTTGTGGCCTCACTAGTGCCGAGTAGAGGGGCAGAATGACCTCCCTCGACCTACTGGCCACACTCTTCCCTATGCAGCCCAGGATTCCATTGGCCTTCCTGGCAGCAAGGGCAAACTGCTGGCTCATGGATAATTTACTATCTACCAGGACCCCCAGATCCTTCTCCTCAGAACTGCTTTCCAGCAGGTCCACCCCTAACCTCTGTTGGTGCCTAGCATTCTTCCTCCCCAGGTGCAGGACCCTACACTTGCTCTTGTTGAACCTCATTAGGTTCTTCTCTGCCCAGCACTTCAGCCTGTTCAGCTCACGGTGGATGGCAACGCGGCCCTCTGGAGTGTCAGCCACCCCTCCCAGTTTGGTATCATCAGCAAACTTGCTGAGGATACACTCTGTCCCCTCATCCAGGTCATTGATGAGTATATTGAACAAGATTGGACCGAGTATTGACCCCGGGGGAACACCACTGGTTACAGGCCTCCAACTTGACACTGCTCCATTAATCACAACCCTCCGAGTTCTGTCACACAGCCAGCTCTCAATCCACCTCACTGTGTCCTCGTCTAGCCCACACTTCCTCAGCTTCCTAATGAGGATGTTATGGGAGACAGTGTCAAAAGCCTTGCTGAAGTCAAGGTAGACGACATCTACTGCTCTCCCCTCATCCAGCCAACCAGTTATAACATCACAGAAGGCTATCAGATTGGTCAAGCATAATATTTACCCTTGGTAAATCCGTGTTGACCACTTCCAATAACTTCCTGTTCATCAACGTGTTTGGAGATGACATCCAGAACAAGTTGCTCCATTACCTTCCCAGGGACAGAGGTGTGACTAACCAGCCTGTAGTTCCCTGGGTCTTCCTTCTTGCTCTTTTTGAAGATTGGAGCGATGTTGGCCTTCTTCCAGTCCTCAGGCACCTGTCCTGTTCCCCATGACCTTCCAAAGAAGATGGCGAGTGGTCTAGCAATAACATCTGCCAGCTCTCTCAGCACTTGTGGGTGCATCCCTTCAGGGCCCATGGACTTATGGATGTCCAGCTTGGCCAAGTAGTCTCTAACTCCACCTTCTCTGTGTCTTCCACCACTAGGGCACCCATCTCATTCATCAGTGGGCCTCCATTTTCCCTAGTCTTCCTTTTTCTGTTGTTATACTGAAAGAACCTCTTCTTACTATCTTTAACCACAGTGGCCAAGCTGAGTTCTGCTTGGGCTTTGGCCCTTCTAATTTTCCCCCTGCATAGCTTCACTATATCTTGGTATTCCTCATAAGTTGCCAACCCCCTTTTCCAAAGACTGTAAACTTTCCTTTTGTTGCTGAGGTCCAGCCAAAGCTCTCTATTTAGCCAGGCTGGTCTTCTTCCCCGTCGGCTCATTTTTCAGGACATGGGGATGGTCTTCTCCTGTGCTTTTAAGAGTTCCTGCTTGAAGTATGACCAGCCTTCCTGGGCATGTTTGCCCTTCAGGACTGTCTCCCAAGGGACCCTCTCAACCACGCTCCTAAACAGGCTCAAGTCTGCCGTTCTGCTGGCTCCCCGCCTTGCTTCTCCAAGAATTGAAAACTCTACCATTTTGTAATCACTCTGCCCAAGACGACCTCCGACCTTTACATCCCCCACAAGGCCTTCTCTGTTAACAAACAGTAGGTCCAGTAGAGCGCTTCCCCTAGTTGGCTCCCTCACCAGCTGTGTTAGGAAGTTGTCTTCCACACACTCCAGGAACCGTCGGGACTGTTCCCTCTCTGCTTGTGTTATATTTCCAGCAGACACCTGGGAAGTTGAAGTCCCCCATGAGAACAAGGGCGAGTGATCGCGAGGCCTCTGCCAGCTGCTAATAGAATATTTCATCAGCCTCTACATCCTGTTACCTGCAGAGCAGTGGAGAAGAGGCTGTGTGTGAATCCAGCACATTTCGACGTAGTTGCTGCAGTTACTGAATGACCCCTTGTGCTGTGAGAGAAGTGCTGAAATTGCTTTTTTGTCTTTGGCAGTACAAAGCTACTTTGTGCATGATAAGAATCTAGTAACTTTTTGATGGCATGAACTAAAGATTAGATAGCTATTAATACAGTAATTACAGAGACAGGAATCTAACGGTGTGGCTGTGAAAAGTGTCATGGAGTATCTTAGAGTGAGAAGTGTCTATAATCACTTTTAGATGACTGTAGTACATGCTGCTGATGCTAGATGTGGTCTTGTCTCTTCCACTCCAGCCTTCTCTTGCAGACATTTCTGTCCCATCCCTTGTGCTGGCAAAAGTTTTCATGTAGCAGTACTGGAGCTGAATCTGTGTAGCGACCTGAGGGATAAGTAACCTGGGAGGAAAAAAGGTGAGATCAGATCCTGACCTGACTCGCATTACAGCTGTGTTAACACTTGAACAAGGTGGATTGTAGGGATGCGTGGCTGAGGAGAAGACAGGTATGCAGGACTTCTCACTGGGCAGCAGACCACCCTTAATTTCTGCATCCAGGGCTGGAGTGACCTCTCTGAGATCAGAAAATGTACTTTTTGTGTTATTCGAACTGATGACACAGATATAAAAGTCTCTCTGAAAACAGACTGCAGAAATGGACATTCTCTCTTTGAGGATAAAATATAGATCAAATAAATATTTATTACTGACTGATATGCCTGTTTTGTCTTCTTGGCAGTATCAAGATCTCAAATAAAAATTCATTCTAAGTCATTTGTAACATATCCATCACGCATAAAAATCAAATACGTGACATTCTTTCCCTGCTGTATATTCCATGTGTTGAAATTTAAAGCTTCCTGTGAACTACTTTGTAAAAGAAATACTAGTTAATGAAACATTTCTTAAATATTGGGTGTACTTACCAAACAGATTTTGTGATAATTCAGAGTTCTAGTACAGGATAAGAATAAGGAGCTACGGAGTACCAGGACTTGTTTAGCAGAGATCACATCGGAATATAAAATTAAAGAACTCCATTTCAGGGAATGAAGATAGAACCATATTGTACCATCACTGAATGTTCCATGCTATGCTTTTATTGTATCATAACCAGCACTCTTTACTTAATTGAAAAATCCTGTTGATTTCATTGGGAATGTAGCCAAAAGAAACAGTGCAATACCAGGTTCTTGGAGACTACTCCATTGTCTTGCATATTGTAAAACTGATTAAGATGTGTTAAGAAAATGAATTGTTTGTTAAATTTTGCTAAAACAGAATGATATAGCCTGTATACGATCCAAAATACTGATAAATGAACTTTTATAGAACACAGTAAACATTTACTCGAAGAACTTTTACAAGCAATCATGAGCATCAGCAACTTCTGTTCATAACACTTTGAGTGTGATTCAAATGGAAAGAACCAATGCATGAGTTTAGGAGGATCATTTTCCAAATCAGGAAAAGTGATGGTACTTGACAACATTGTATTGATGGTACTTGTGAAGCATTTTTTCAGGTATTTGTTGCCTGTAGCTTCAATTGCTTCGCTGTGTTCCGTGATGCAAAAGTAAAATGCTTGTGGTGATAGGAATACTTTTCAAAAGAAGTATTATTATAGTGTTTTATTGTAATAAAAGTGTTATTTGTGCAATAAGGCATGAAATAGCAGCTCATTACATAGGCTGTATATACAAGCGGTTGAAATTTTGTTTACAGGCTAGTTTATGACCCTAATTATGACCTCTGTTATAAACCAAAATTCTTCACTAAGATATCCACTTCATGAATCCTTAACACAGATTTCCAGGCTTGCAAGGAAGTGCCAGGTCTGGTTGAAGTTCTGCAGCAAAAGAGAAAATGCAGTAGCTTACCTTTTCTTAGAAATACTCAAAATTGCATAAATTGCTGCTCGGATATGCTGAAGAGCTATTTGGAGATCCACTTCATTTGAAATGAGGACCCTACGTGGCAGAGCCTGTTCACTGTCTGCGCTGCAGAGTATGCCAATGCCAGCATTACAATGTAGATATGTAATTGCCAGTTGGATAAAAATATCAAGGTTAGCTTAAATTTGGCTACTTTGTGTCACATCATACTGGTTCCAGAACCTACCTGAAAGGTTGAAACCCAGATGTCCTGAGCTTAGAGTCTTCCTAAGAATGGATCTGTCTGCCATGACACGATGAAGTGGAAAGAGAAGATTTTTCCTGTCTCTCTTCTTGTCCTCTGGAAGCTGTTTTCACCACTGAGTAAACTTCTGTGCTTGCTTCTGCTGCTTAAGCCTCTGGTTAATTGTGCCTTGAGTGTACTGTCAGATGCCGCCAGTGTTGAGGCCTGGTGGTCCTGGTGGAATGGAGTGCTTAGGGGACATGGCCTCCTGAAATTCTTGAAGATTTCCTCAGTTTGTCCTGTCATTAGGTTAGGGCATATTCTTGTTGATGGTTTCAGATCTTTGGTTCTTTTACATACTGTGTTTGTTGGCAGGGTGTGCCACTTAAAGAGCTGCTTGAAGATTACTGCTAAGTGATAATGCAGATCATAGTGAATTAATTTATCAGCAGTGTGAGTTAGGTTTGAAGCATGCATAGATGAAAGCGTATGTTTTGAGTGAAAGGTGATTCTGAAAGTTGCTGAATTCTCAAGATCCCCAGGATTTGCACACCCTTATTTCCATGTGGTGGTGGAAAGCCACAGCTAGTGTGGGCTGGCATGTCCTGTTCCTCTTTGAGTTTATGGAATGGCAAAAAAGCTGCCAGAACGATCTTCATGCAAAGGCCAAGACCTGAGAAACTGTGGGGCCTTACAAGTCAAAGCTCAACCCTTTGAGGCTCTTTCCAACCTTTTCTTGTGCATTGTCAACAATATTGTGCTCTGATGAGGAAACGAGGGGGGAGGTTGCGGTCTCCTCCTTATTACATCTTTTGGAGTTACTGTGAAGAAGTTTTACTCTTTCCCACTTAAGAGTAGGTAGAGCTTTGAATTTTTGGTATTTTTACCTCATTTGTGATAAACTCTGTTCTGTATTCCTGTTGTTATCCATGCAGAATTTTGATAGTCAATCATCAAAATCTGTTTGAAAACAGATGCAAAATACTAATTCAGCTTCTGGCTCAATTTAGACTGTCATTGGTCTTTGTTCAAACTCACCAAATCATCATCTGCATTTTTTCTTTTTTTTGTGTCTTTGCTTTGCTGTACTATGCCAGGAAGAAAACTTGGCAAGTCCCATTCAGTTTCCATGTTGTTGTTGAGGTTAGATGACCCTGATAATCCTTGCCACATTTTTCATCTCTTTGCTTGTAGCTAATAGCCTACTTTGCAATGGCTCTTAATTTAATCAGGTCTAGACTCCCCTCCAGATGTCTGGAATACAGATTCCTAGTTATCCTACTATCTTTGACTTAAAGACATTCCAGTCCCTGAATTGCTCAGTTCATTTGAGTTCCCTAAAGAGCTCCCTAGTTTTACTGAAGTTTACCCTTCTGAAGTTGGTAATTGAGTTATGAAACTATTATTTTAACCCTTTGATTTATGCTAACTCAGCTTTCAATGATAAACTATTTAAATTTTCATTACTTGACAACATTAAATTTAAATAATGTGAATTTTTTCTTAGCTCTGGCTGTTACGCAGGTTTGTTGGCTGTAACATCCAACAGTGGGTTGCCTCCACCCATACCATTAGCGGTTACTACTGTCTATAGTCAGTTCTAACTTTTGTCAGGAAGTTTGTCTCCTGTCACCATAGATATTGTCATGATATCTGATAGTATTTCTCGTTCCAATGATGTAACAGGGATCTTTATCCATATTTATATCTGACCATGGATCTCTTATAAACTTTCACCTTGATTCTGGCAGAAACTCTTTAGCTTTTAAAGAATGGACTTTTATAAAAAAAAAAAAAAAAAGTGCTCTCCTTCGAAATGTCTTATAGCTTGTTGCATATCCCACTGCTCTCATCTTTAATATTATCTTTCCAGAATGATATCTGTCTTTTTATATCTATACTCCAGTTCTGAATTCTATGTTATCAAGCTTCTGTTTTCTCCTTAACATTCATTTTCACATCTTATAAATGTATTTCAAGACTTTCCATTGTGTTGAGAAAGCTCCTGAGAGTTGTTTACACATCAGAGTTGTTTCTTACTCTGTTGTTTATATAGAGCAGACTCAGGCATGTCATATCCTGTTACCTGATTGCTGTTCACAGTCTTCATTCTTTTTATTTACTGTATGTCCTCCTGCTACCGCAGGATTTTTAATCCATGTCTGAATTCTCATTTACCCTATATTTTGTCTTTCTACTAGTGTTTGGAGATCTATCACTTCTCAGTTTAAAACTGTTCTTATCAGTTGTGTTGGCTTTGATCCCAGGTAGCCATTCCCTTGGCCATTCAGGTCAAATTTAACTCTTGAAAAATTACTTCCTTCAATAAATGCACCTCAGGAGTCGAACACTACAGAAGCTTCCTTATACCACTCATCGTTTACTATTGGTTAGTTTATTCTCCTATTAGGCCTTTTATTCCGTCTCTGAGACTTGACGTTTCTGAAGTTCATACAACTGTCTACTTGTTCGCAAGTATTCCCTGAGGCAGTTAGTCCTTGACATTTTTTTTCCAGTGGGAATTGAACAGTGTTGGTTTTGGAGGTTTGTAAAAATTTTTTTCCAGTTTCTTTGTGGTGCTTCTCAGTTGCAGGTCCACCTGTCAGTTGCACCTAACAGACATGATAGCATTTTGGTTTTTTGATGCCCTTCCATGACCGGACTGACAGTCAGTGACAAGGCAGCTGCAGTCACACAGACATGCCTCTCCACGTGGTGCTGTGAACCTCCAGCCCTTTCCTTTGTGTGCCATTTTTAATTCTGTTTGGGACTCTGAATGTCTCTTCTGTTTTCTTTTGGTGTTCCTGCGTACTGACTTGGTTCCCCTTCAGTTTCCAATGAATGGTATTCTTGTTGCCTTATTTCAGAGCTAGCATCCATTTTCTTCCTTCTTGCTATCCTTAATTTCACTTTTGTTCTCTAGGACTTCAAAACTTCTTCTCAGTTCTGTTTCATATTCACAAGTTGGTCTAGTCCTTTGAGTTCTCCTTGTCTTTTTCTTCCATGGGCAGCTATCCTCAGCTAGCAATGCTTTTCATGTCCTCTTGTTGTGGTATACAGCTGAAGGTTTCATACAGACGCTACTCTCTTTGCTTTTGTCCCGAAAGACATGTTGGCTCTAACACCATCTGTTGAATTCTTACTCTTTATGAGCCCATTGTGTGTGTTTTCCAGGTATTCACTGAACGATAATGAAGATCCTGCTATTTAACTGTCTTGTATCTTTATTCTAGTACGCTTCAGGGATAAGCATCATCCTTTATTGAAGTCTAAGTGCCGTTACCTAGCCATCCCTGTGTTGGAGTTGTGACCAGAAGAGTAGGTTGCTCACCTGACACTCACACTTTTTTTGATATGTTTGTTTATTAAACTACTTGGGAATGCTGAATTGAACCCAGATTACCTGCTGGTCTCAAAGGTGGCATAATCATTGTCCTGTACGTTACTTGTGCCTCGAAACCTCATAATGTCTCTTGGTAAAGATATTACACATTGTGTATGCTATTTTACTATTAACTGAGGCAGGGTAAAGACCAAGTTGTGCCTGTGTTGCCCCACAGGAATTTTTGTTTAATACATATATGACTACATGGTCATTTCTTTTGTTTTGTATGATATAGAAACATTCATTTACAATGAAAAATCTCGACAGTATATTTAAAAATATATAATTATAACAATTGTGAATATGCTTCAGAATTAAATACAGACTTTGATTAATCTGAGTAACGCTGTAGTCCCAAATGTCTCATTTTGCACAGTGCAAATGTGTTTTATAAAAAGAAAGCACAGTTTCAACAAGAAGCTCCAAGTTCAGAGAGGTGGCAGAGTGGTCTCTAAACCAGAAATCCACCAAATCCACCAAGGTGGTGGTACCAGGACTTGAATGGAGTTTGTGGGGACTTTTTCAGGAACTTGGGAATTTATGGACTTAGGAACTTGTATGACAAGATGTTTTCTGATCTGGGACTTTGAGAATGGCATGGTGCCAAAACACTGAATTAGGCATGATTATACAGAGAGACTGTACCTGGATCCACAGGTCAGCTGATTTGGTGATTAAATCGGTCTCTGTGGATTTTTAACTCTCTTTTATCTAATGTTTTTGAACTTTATATTTTACTAATCACAGAGGACTTTTTTATTATAAAGTTCTCCTAGTAGAAGTACATTTACTGTAACTGACTCACCTCTTAATCATATCTTGGCTGCATGAATGAGTGGTGTTTCAGATTTGGCATGGGGTTTTTTTAGTCATTTGCTGCAAAGCACGTTTTTCATTGCTGTAAATTTTCCAAAATCATGTTAGGACACCAGAATCAAGGATAGTCTTGAAAATAACTAAAGCTAGTTGTTTTCCAAGTGTCTGGAAATTATGGGTTGGGCTTCTGCAACTTTGTCATTCTGTATTTGTAAATTATTTGTTTCTCTTTGCCTCTTTTCTTCTTTTCTTTTTTTTTTTTTCCCTTTCCTTCTGCTCTTTTCTGCCAAGAGCACCCTGAAATACTTCAGTTTAATGATTGTTAATTTGTTGCTAGATACAATAACTTGTAGAAAGTACCATGCTGGCAAGTGCATCTGGTGAAGGTAACAGCAGTGCAAGAATTGAACAGAGAATCTCTTCAATAGGGCCAGAGGAATACAGCTCTTGTGGACCTGAAGGTGTTAATGAATAGGGGATAAATTTCCTACGTTTGCTTGTCAAAAACAACTTAGATGTTGAAAAAATGTACGTTCTAGTTCCCTTACTCGATGGCCTCTGGTAGATGCTTGCTGAATACCTATGTGGCTGAAGTGCATGTTTTCCTTCCAAGGTGTGAGGCTGTGAACTTCCTTCATGAGGTCAGTGCTAGTCATTGTGGATACCTGGGACTCTGGAAGAAACTCTCACAAGAGCCAGCTGTAACTTCTGCACACTTGCAGGGTACGCAGTGCTAAGCTGAGACTGAAAGAAGCAAACCTCTATCATATTGCTGATTTCCAAGTAGGACTTGATATCAAAAGTAAAATGTACAAAGAATACTTCTTTGTGGGAAGAATGGGGTAACTGAGAACCTTGTTAGTACTGAAATGTGTGGAAAACATGAAAGGAAGTATAAACAGTGTTTCACTTTGTAACTGTGGGGCATTGGAGGGAGGAAAAAAAGAGACAATATGAAAACAGCAAAATGGCTGGTTTGGGGTATTTAATACTGTTTAATTAAATTATTCTAGAGTAAGACTCATGCTACATGGTAAATAAAGCTTAAATTTAACTTAAAATTGTAAGATAAAATAGCAAAATAAATGTGAGGAGTTCTATTAAAAAGAGGCTAAATGTGCAGGCAGAAGTAAAACTTCTCCAGTTGGAATAATTGTCATTAAAAAAAAGCCCCAAACACACTGACAACTCAGAGCAAATGCATATTTCCTGTGGTATTGTGGGGGGAATACTTTGAATACCAAAAGAAGGATGCTATGGGTAAAGAACATGAGTAAACATGCCATGAGTAAAATAAAGTTTCTGAAAAGGTGAAGAATTCCTTGAAAATATTGAGATTGTAGCTAAATGAGAACAGAAAGGCAGTTGAATAAAAAAAAAAAGTGTTCAGAAAAGAATTGAAGAAATAACTTGCAAGAGGCATAGACGTGAATCACTTTTCATGGTGTGTTCAAAAAGTAAGCCTGTTGAAGACCTGTAAGTCTAAGAAGTGATCAACATATGAAAGAGGTGACAACATAGCTGAAAAATTAAGCTCTTCTTGAATGTACATACATACAAAAAAAAAGAACTTGGTGAGGTTTTTCAGATGATTAGCCTTTTTGACGGGGAAAAATGTTAGAGGATCTTTCTCAAATCTAGTTATTGATCTATGAGGTCTCTGAGAAAGTGGACAAAAAGGACAAGAAGACATCTCTGGACAGAGATGGCATGCACTCAAGAGCTCTAAAGAAACTTGGAGATGAAACAGCTGAATTACTCAGATACGTGGCCAGTCATTTAAATCTGTCTTGGTACCCAAAATGGCTAATGTGTCAGTTTTTAAAACACTATCTCTGGGGAACATCTAGGGAGCTATGTATCAGTGAATTTGATGTCAGGTAAGGTGGAACAAACTCTTCTGAAGAATATCAAAATCAGATGGACAAGTGGAAAAGATATACTTGTGATAAGCCTTCATTTTTTTGTTTAAAAGTGAAATATTCAGGTCTGTCAGTGTTTTCTAGATTCAATAAACATGTTTCCAAAAACAGTTTATCAAGGTTTCTTACCAAAGTCTTCTAAGAACTAAAAGGCCATGGGATAACAGGAAAGGCTCTCATATGGATAAATAGTGGATTATAAACTAGGGAAGAGGACAGCAGGGATAAAACATTGTTTTTCACAGTGGAAGGAATTTGCCAATGAAGTCTACTATTCTGTGCTGCAATGTGCTTTTTAACATATTCATAAATGATCAGAGAAAGAATGAATACTGAGGCAACAAAGTTTGCTGATGATACCATCTACCGATGATAAAGAGCTGCAAAGCAATCCAAGAATGTTATGATAAAACAGCTCTTTAAATTCAATGTAGATTAATAGATAATGATGCCCTTAAGGGGGGGAAAAAAAAAAGAAAAAAGAATGGTCCTAATTTTACATATTCTTGGATGGGTTGTGAGTTGACTATTACAACCCTAAATCTCATCATGAGTGGTAATAGATAGCCTTATGGAAACAGAAAAGCAGTGCTCAGTGGCAGTCAAAAATCAGATGGAATATTATGAATTATTGTCAAAGGAACAGAGAACAAATCAGAACCTCATTATGCCACTTTGCAAATCCATCATGTACAATCATTGTGACTATAGTGTGGAATGATAGTTTCTCAAATTAAAAAGAATATTATGGAATGAGAAAAAGCATTTGGAAGAAAAAAAAAAGGAGATGGGAATGATGTAAGAATGAAGTATCCAAGTTTCTTATTTTTTAACAGAAAATAAAAAAATATGGACTTATTTGCATGTGTGATGTGGCTGAAAAGCCATTTTCTTTCTCTCTCTCTCTCCTAATTTTCCTTTTTTTTTTTTTTTTTTTTTTTCCTCCGGACTACCAGACTATTTCCCTGCTTTGTGATTAGTTTATGGGCAATGCGTGGAACCAAAGTATCAAGAAAGAGGCTACTGTGTAGCCCAGGATTAACACTTCACAAAAGTCACTTTTTACCATGAAGGAAACAGATTTAGACATGTATGTGGAGTGCAGATGCTGCCCTCTGACCCTGCAGTCATGACAGGTCTGTACAATATTGTGAGAATACATGAAAACATACCTAACAAAGTTGGTCTCCCCAAAAAGCACATGGAGATGATCATCATGTGGCACATCCTGGAAGACCAAAAAAAAAAGTGCACACAGTTTGAGAAAAGACTTATAGTGGAATTGTATCACTTTGCAGGAGTTTACAAGACCTTAAAATGTATCCAAGTATGATAAAACCACTCCTAGATTAAAATAATTCCTGATAAAGGCAATGGATAATATAATATAAATCTGATATCAAGTGGGATTTTTTTTTCATTATACTTGAGTTGAGCACTAGCACATAAGCCATGGTGAGGCCAAGGACAAGCATTGAAACAGAAGACAGAGGTGGCCAAAAAGAAGATGGATGCACTTCAGGGCAAAGGCTTCTGAATATAATATCCTAAATGAATGCGGTAAATAAAAGTATGGGTGAACAAAAACAATGTAAAAATGTGAAAACAATGTGAAAATACATAAAAAGCTCAGCATCAAAAGGTGTTTGTAATAATAAAATAATGGAAAACCCTTTTCACCAGGAAAGGGTAATTGCTGGAAGAATGAGGCAATTTGAAGCAATGTTTGAGGGTTTCATCCTGGGAAAAAAAAAAAAAAAAAGGAAGTTTTTAGCATGCACAGAGTTAAAGTCCCTCAGTTCTTTCATGACTTGTGTCCTGCAGCAGAGTATGATGTGCCTGTTGCTCTGGAGGGCCTGGAGGAGGCAATCCATAGAGTGGGTACAGTTGCTGTTTTCTGTAGAGGTGGAAAAAACCCACACACGACAAAATGTTTTCTAAATTCATATGTCCTTAGAAACTGTGTATGCAAAAAGGGAATATTTTCAGTGCTGCAGTTGGAGATACCCAGTGAGTAGTGCTTGATGGCTAATGTTTGGTTTTTTTAAAATTATTCTTGATGCTGTGATAGAGGTCTGGCAAGTGTCCTGGGAGAAAGAGAAGGCGTACAAACATCTGTATGTTTTCAGCAATCTGTTTGGAAAACGTTGTTTCCTCAGACTGCTGTATTAGTTATCATTGGCACCCAATACATTTCACAGTCAAGAGAGATAGCAAGTTAGTCCTGCAGTGAGCACTAAGACCCATATACAGAACCTTTTGATTTAGGGCAAAACTCTAGAAACGCTTTGCTACAGGATACAAAGGAGGCTTTGAAAAGAGCCGGAGCTCTAAGCTGAACTGAACTGAGGAAAGGTGTACTCTGTCTCATGTAACACCCTTCATTGGAAGAGTGAAATGTGCTCTAAATGGGCTTCAGGTGAACAGCGATGTTGAAGCTATTAGGGCTTGTGCCATAAGAATACATTTATAAATAATGCCTTAGAAATGTACTAAAACTACAGGAAAAAAATAAAGCAGGAAAATCCATCTGGGGAGCACAGGGAAAAAAGATCCCATGCAGTAAAGTGAAGTGAACAGAATTATTAGCCTTGGCTGCCCATCTGTTCTTTCACTCCTCTGAGAAAGCCCTCCCTGAACATGCTGTCACTAAAAAGGTCACCATAAAATCAAATCCATTTGGGCTAGCCCTTGTCTACTTTAATAAAGACTCCTATTGGGAGATTAAGCTGTTTGCAGCAAAGTGTGGGTACAGCTACGCCACCACAGGGTTATGAAGATAGTAAAGCCCCTCCTGAAGAGGAACGTGGTGTTTAATCGACAGTGTACTTCAACTACAGATGGACAAAGCAATGCTTGGTTTGCTGCCTGCTACCACTTTTTTTGCTCAGAGAACTGAAAATCTGCATGTCTGCAGGGTCAGAATGTTATGTTCCAACTGCAGAGGCAGAGCAAAATGAAAACCTCATCATTTTGGTGTTCAGGAGAGACCCATAATTCATAAAAACAATGCTGTGCTATGATGTTACAGAGCTGAATGATTCTGTAGTGGAGAAACAGAAATAGTTTGAAATACTGTATTGGAAAAGATAGCATTCCTGATATATCAACATGTACTGCAGAGAAGTAGAGGTTTTCTCCTCTGCATTCAATAGGGGATGAATGAATTGTCACTCTGACTCCACCAGCCATTTTGCTCAGTAAAGTGTTAGATAGAAAACAGCTACAGCAGGTAGGGCATCACTGGGGGGGCCTGCTGGTTAGAAACAAGTCCTGTGGTCTCTACAGCCATTTTGGGCTGTCATTTTCCTAAAATGAGATGGAATGATGACTTACCACTGCACGATAATATCACTGGAAATCTCAGATCGTTAGGTAGTAAGTTATTTAATTTTTTCTTGGGAAAGGAAGATACAAGTAAAATACCTCAAACTGCCTTTGCAAGAGGTTTTTGGAAATGGTTGTTGGGTGGTGTAGAAACTCATGTAAGCTATAGCCAATCAGTTAGATTTTAGACATTAAGTGAAACATGCTTTTGCCAGGTTTCTACCTCGAGATACAGAATACTTTTCTCTGGAGGTCCCAACGGAAAAGTTGCAGAGCATCCCAGCA
This sequence comes from Burhinus oedicnemus, assembly GCA_008921705.1. Lineage (NCBI taxonomy): Eukaryota > Metazoa > Chordata > Aves > Charadriiformes > Burhinidae > Burhinus > Burhinus oedicnemus. The sequence continues at coordinate 2,364,223 of VFFE01009111.1, forward strand.
GATTTACCAAGGGCTTCATGCTGCCGCCATTTCGCAAGGAGTGATAAGTGAGTTCAGATCTCCTCAGGTGGCGAGTGGTTAAGAAGGCTCATGCATGCAATGGGGTGGCTGTTGTAAGCCTCGGGTTCTCTATAGATGAAAAGACCAATCTTCTTGGTTTTGTGTCTAGCTCTCCGTTCTGTTGCTTTGCTGCTTTTGCAACATCCATGGTAAAAATAAAATGTTTCTTGTCAGAGAAAATTAAATATTTTGTTTTGCTCCAAAATGAAAGTAGCTTTGCTTTTCCATATTGTTGAGGAGAAAACAAACTTGTTTCTATCTGCTGCCGTCAAGCTGACTTTTTCATTTTGCTTAGTCAGGTTTTTATGTTCATTCTCCAAGCAGAAATCCATTGTTCACCCAGCCCTGCTCTTTGTCTCTTAGTGATCAGCTGCTCCCCTCTTGTTTGCAGAATGAAGGGCTGAGCCTTAATACGTGCCCTGAGCCCTTCCAGGCCAGAGCGGAAGGGACAGTGGCCACCTGTGTGCTGCTGAACTCAGTGCAGTGAAAAGCAGTGTCCACCTCCGTATGGACACTTTCTTATAGTGGAGACAGGGTGGAGGGTAAAAGCAATAACATTGTACTTTTACTGAAATGTAATTAGACCACCTAAATTGGAATAGGAAACATACAAGTTGAAATAAATGTATTAATGAGATTTTTAGTACTGGTTAATAGAATTAATGTTGTCTCTTTGGTAAAATGACGTGGTTCTGATTGGAAACAAGTCATAAGTCTATAAATATTCTTCAGATCAGTAAAACTGTATAACTTATATTAACACGTCCTGAGTGAGCAATCAGGAAGGGTAGAATAAATATAGAGAATGTTTTATCTTACAATAGATGGCTGGTCAGTGTTCAGCTTCTGTTAGAGGATATACCTTAAAATGTGGTTAGTGGAACATGGGGATACTGATTACCTGTTTTTTTTTCCCAAATTTAACCCATATCATGAAGGTGACTTTAGAATGAACCTAAGTTTTGACAAGGATAAATTGCACTTTGATGAAATGCGACTGTTTCGACACTTCCACAAAGAAATTGATTTTGCATTAGAAAGGACCATTAGATCATTTAGTTCCAGCTGGCAAGGTAGCACAACCCCTAGATCATTACATGTATAGAGCTTAACAACTCATAACCTGTTACACTGTTTCAGAAGGGTAGGCAACGTAAAATTCAAAACTGTAAGAGATGATTTTTTATTCTATCTCATTGTTAAAAAATGATGACTTAATTCTATTTGAATTTGTTTAGTGTTAGCTATGAGTTATGGGTTCTGCTTTTACTCCTCTCCACTATATTAAAGAGCCTTTTAAACACCTGATGGTTTGTTGCCACTTGATGATTCTTAGTGACTATTTAAGTCACTAAATAATTGCTATTTAAGTTCCATTATTTATTCATATCTTTATTCATTTAGTTTGATTTTGAGTGACAGAGCAGAGCGCTAGATTTTTTTGGCCCTTTGAAAAAAAGTATTTTAGAGACTACTTGTCCACTGTTGACATCTGTCTTGTGTAGTCACTGAAATGCATTTTCAAACACCTTAAATCAAATGTTGAAGTTCCTAGCTTTTACTTCTGTGATATTTATGATACATGACTGACAACCCTTTCTGGAATCACAGTATCGCTGAGTTTGGAAGGATCTCAGGAGATCGTCTAGTCCAACTGTCATGCACGAAGCAGGGTCACCTAAAGCAGATTGCTCAGGACTGTGTCTAGTCAGGTTTTGAATATTTCCAAGGATGGAGACTCCACAACATCTATGGGCAGCCTGTTCCAGTGTTTGACCACCCTCAGAGTAAAGAAGTTTTTTCTGATGTTTAAATGGAATTCCTTTTATTGCAGTTTATGCCCATTGCCTCTTGCTCTGCCACTGAATATGTCTAACTCCATCATCTTTATCTCCTTTTTATACACATTTATAAGATCCCCATGAGCCTTATCTTCCACATGCCTAACAGTTCCAACTTTCTCAAGCACTTATTTTATGAGAGATGCTCCAAAGTTCATGTCCCTTCATTGGACTCACTCCAGTAAGTCCACCTCTCTCTTGTACTGAGGAACCCAGACTTTGACACAAGACTGCTGATGTGGTCTCACCAGTGCTGAGCAGATGCAAAGGATCACCTTCCTCAACCTGCTGGTGACACTCTTCTTAATGCAACCCCTTTACCATGAGAGCACATTGCTGGCTCAGCTTATTGTCCAGCAGGACTCCAAGGTCCGTATCTGCAGAGCTACTTGGAAAGTAGCTGTCTGGTGCACGACGTTATTCATCCCCCGCAGCAGGACTTTGCGTTTCTTTGTTGAACTTCATGAGGTTCCTCTCTGCCCATTTCTGCAGCCTCTTGAGGTCTCTTTGGATGGCAGCACACCTATCTGGTGCCTCAGCCACTCCTCCCAATTTTTATGCTCAGCCTCACAGTGACATTAGCCAGCTCCCTCAGTACTCATGTGCGTACCCCATGAGGGCCCACAGACTTGTGTATGTCCAGTTTCCCTATTTCCCTAACTTGATCCTCCCCCACCAAGGGTAACTCTTCCTTTATGCAGACTTTCCCGCTGGTCTCAGGGGTCTGGGATTTCTGAAGGCAAGTCTTATGAGTGAAGACCATGGTGAAGTGCCTTGGCTTCTTCCCATGTCCATTGTCACCAGGCTCCCTGGCCCATACAGTGTCTGGCCCACTTTTTTCACCTGTTATTCCTTTTGCTGTTGGTAGGCCTGTGGAAGCCCTTCTTATTGCCCTTCTTGTCCCTCACGAGATTTGAATTCAGGTGGGCTTTGGCTTTCCTAATCCCATCCTTGTGCACTCAGACAGTATCTATATATTTCTCCTGGGTGACCTGACCCTGCATCCCTCTTTTGCATGCTTCCTTTTTGTGTTTAAGTTTAGTCAGGAGCTCCATGTTTATCTGTGTGGGCCTCCTGCCACCTTTGCCTGACTTCCTACATGTGGGGATGGACCATTCCTGAGCCTGAAGGATGAGTTCCTTGAAGAACAACCATTCTGAAAGCATTTGTGAATTTGATTGCAAACAGCAAAGGAGATTCTTGGAACTGCAAATAGTGCAGGAATAGAACTGTTTTAAAGTTAGGTGTTGTCAATTGCTGGGTTAAGTGGAAGTACTACAGAAATATTATTTCTTTTCATTTCTGCCTGCACATGGAAATATAGAAGTGTGTCGAAAAATGTAAACTGAAAGGATTTGGAGAAGCAGATCCAAACTTATCTGTGAAATTCTGGCTTTGAACAAAAAGCATGAAAGTGTAGGGTAGCTGGAAATTTAATTGGACTGCAGAAAATCATCTTTGATCTTACTGAGTGTCTCTATGTATGATGTAATTCCTGACAGGCCTCCAGGTCAATGAATATGTCTTCAAACAAATACAGCTTTCTAAGATACAAGATAACTTCCATATTGTATAATAACAGAGTTGATGCTTTTGATTGCCATTGTCCTTATCAAGCAATCATTTCCTGTTTGCAGATCTATATAAGACAACATGCAAAACTGCATTTCACTTTGCATTAATAGGAAAGATAACACATTTTACATGTTGTTGCATTTTCAGAGATAGCAAGGGAAGAATAACCTCTAACATTTTGCCTTCTTATGATGGTCCTCAGTGCTCAGCTGTTGAAGTTTGGGAAAGGAGTTTTTTGATAATTTCTCTTTTTTAAAATTAGACTGCACTATACTTTGACATCACTTCCATGGAGACAGATTAGAAGTATCAAATATTCCAGTCCTGCAATATAGCAAGGAAAAAAAGAGGGTTTTTTGAAGAAAAAAAATGTACATTTTTTATATTAAGATTTCAATTTGAATAAATAAATGTATTCAGTAAAGAAACTTGAAAATAGAAAAACTTCTGTAAGTGTATTATATTTAGATACTGTATATACCTGAGAAACACGTATGCTTCAGTGAAAATGTTAGGAGTTTAGGGATCTGAATGCATGAGAAAGTTCATTTTGGGTGTGCTGTTTCAGCTTAGGCTTACTCTTTGGTTGAAGGTTTATGCTTGTTCAAAACATTTCATATTTGTCTTTTCCATCAAATTCCATTCTTGTAAGTGCATTGGCTTTATAATAGCAATGGCTAGAAGACAGCCAGCTCTATCATTATTCAAATATGAAAGCTGCATAAGAAGAACAGGATCCACCAGTAAGAGAAGGTAATGGTCTGTTTTGTTTTATCTGATTGTTTTAGCACCTTGCAATTTCCTCAGCCAGCAGACTAGCCAAAAAAGTGTGAGTCTGAAAATCAGAAAAAGATGGGGAAGTAATTTGATGCTGTCGGTCTTATATATTTTGGCAACAGACTGTGAAAATGTGCAAGAATGTTTGCAAGTGGTTTGAATGAGTATGTGGAAAGACGTGGATCTGAGGTACCTTTTTAAAAATAAAATAAAACACTCTTAACACAAGAAGAGCTTTTTATGTTTCCCTGGTGTGAAAATTACTAGCAGCTACAGGCAGTCCCCATCTGGGAATTTGGAGCCTACTGTCTGGTCTTTCAATCAGATTAGTTGGTGATACTAGAAGGAATGAATGATACTTGGAAGAACTGTGTGTAGCTTATGACAACAAAAGACTGAATCGGCAACATGTGGCTAACAGCTCACAGGCATCTGGTATAAGCCATTTTCCTGAGGAATTAATTTTTGTTGAATATATATTCCAAATCTTTCCTTCTCTAACATAGGCACTTGCAGGAAATTAGATGAAGGAAAAATAAATACTGTATCAAAGTTTCAATGTTAACTTGACAGGAAAGAAAAAACTTTGTGTTTGGCCTTTTTAATTTTTCTTTGTACTGTCTTAAGAAGGACTGATGATGTATTGGTTCTGGGCTTTTCTGGGGGGAGGTGGAGATGAGAAAGATTAGATTTTTTCCTGCTCTATTTTTATCCTTGAAAGTATTGGGGATGTTGTGGCATGATTAACTGATGTGATCCAGTGGGTTCATGTTGTTCCTGTGGAATGAAGCAGCTGTAAATCTAGTAAAAAAAAAAAAAAAAAATGCTGGTGGACAATTTTCCCTTGTTAGTGGATTTCTCCAATGGTGCAGAGCTGACACAGTATTTCCAGTTCTGTCTTCTTTCTAGCCAGGGCTTGAAGAAATGAAAGAGGACAGACAGAACACAGGTGCCACTGTATCTTGTTCAGGCATTGACTATTGTAACTTGTGAAGAAGGTTGTAAATTACAGTACATTGAATGGGCAGACAATTTCACTTCCTTCCTTTGTTTTGCTAGTGCTTTCCCTAGGAAGATATAGGGAAGTGATACGGGAGGCTGGGATTTTATCTGTAACTGAAGGGATGGGAAAGTTAAATATTTAACAGGAGAATTTTCTTTTATGTAACAGTAGCAGACTTGTTCTGACTAAGCAATTGTGTTCAATTTGTATGTAGCTCAAAAATTGCTGCTTTCAGATGTAAAAACCAGCTTGTTTGTTTGGCAGGTTGTTTGGACTTTAAAATCATCATATTTTACCTCCAATATTGATTATTCAACAAACAGACACATAAACGAGAGACAGAGAGAGGTTTGAAACAGCTTGGATAATCTATTAGGACCTATCCACATGTCCCTGTTTGGCTGCAGTTGTGTCCTCTGCTCGAGTTCACCATCTTCTGTGATCTGCTGGCTGAGCTGTGTGTGCCTGCTCACTGAATTGTTCTTTAATTAAAATTATATGGGCTGTCATAAATAGTAGCCTTGAGACTGTGATTTTCACTATTAAACATATTTGACTCGCGTAGTCATTCACAGGAATGTTTTATGTGGCAGATCAGAGAAGGTAGTGATCTTTGAGCACAGATGTAGTCCAGGTCTATCTATGAGTAGCCAGCTTGGATCTCAACCCATGTAGATGTGGCAGTGTGCTTATGTCCAGCTACACTTATCTTTTGTCCAGCAACACGTACTAGTAGAGATAGAGGGCCACAGATACCCACCTTCTCTGGGTCTTTCTTGTGACTGTTCTTTTAGCAAGTGACTACTGAGCAGAGAAGGAGCTAGGGGATTGCATGGGAGACCTAGGAGTTATATGTGCAATTTCCATTTGGAGTGCAGCCTGGTGTTTTTTTGTCTGCACTATTGCTTAGATTTCTGAAGCATACTGTTCTTGCCTTCCTGATAAAAGCAGCCGTCCCTTCATATGTATCCAGAATTATAAAGTTCCCATGCAAACACATGGTGTCATAGCTCTTTTTAAGCCTTCTAGGTCTTTAATATAGTACTACCTTAGCAACTTACGTTATGCATTTGAAGGATTAGGGTGTCACTACCTGTCCCATTGTTTCACTGCGAAATGAGTACGTTAGGCTCCTAGCTGGTGATGGTTCATTTGAAGAAGTATTGGGGAGGAGCCAGTTGCCCAAACATGAGCTTTCATTGCCATTTCTTATGCCTTCAACAGCTGACTTCCAGTTGGTCTCCAGAGAGGTACAGATCTCTTCTGGTCCCTGGGCCATATCTGCCATGCTGATGTCTCAGGTACCTAAGATGTCTGAAACAGCACTTGTTGCCTTTGTTTAGCAGCAGATGTTCATCTGTAATGTCAGTGTCTTCAAAGGTAGTTGGTAAGTCTCAATGTTCAGTAAACTGGATGCTCTGTGAACAAGGAAAAGGACTTTAAGGAGATCTGCTCAAAAGTCTGAAACGATGTATTTAAGGTTGTTTCAATGGCAAGGTAGGAATGAACTAAATAATGGAGAAAGTCAGGAATAAAATAAAGCAAGAAAAGAAGAATTGAAATAGGCAAAGAATGTAAATAAAAGATTGAAGGAAATTTAAAAGATAGTTCACAAACTTCAAGGAAAAAACTTTTTTTCTGCAGGAATTCTATTAGCAATCAGAAAAATGATTAAATTAATGAAGACTCATGAATGACTTGAATTTTGAAACTTTTAAAAACTCTGTCTTAAGAAGAAAAATAAAAAAAATTGCATCCTCAGAAATTTGTGTAACTTCAGATTTGTATTATTTGGAGAATAATATCATTAAAATTATCCAAATGTGCAGAAGATAGACTGGACAATTTCAATTGACCTTTTCTATCTCTTAATTTTGTAGCCTTATGACCAGAAAGGAATTGATAAAGAGCAAGAAAATGCTGGGAGGTATATGCATGTATAATCTGCCCCTCTAAATAGTCATCTTAAGGAGTTAATAGATAAAACCTATCACATAATCCTCTGACAACTATTTTGGAAGCCCTGGGGACTGCAAATACACTGAACACAAACCTAGTGTAATGTTAGTCTTTAGGAGGTGGCATCCCAAAGAAGTTCGTTGGTGATGTGGAAAGCACGGAGCCTTGCACAGATGCAACAAGCTCTTCAGGCAGCTCTGGTTCCCATGGAGGGTCCATCATAGGGAATGTAGCTGGCCTGAAATCTGTGCTGCTGAAGAGAGACATCCCTGTTCGTGCCATCTGTGTTGTTTCCCGCTCAGTTTAGACAAGTACATCATTGTCTGCAGGTGGTTACAGAAGCGGAGAATGCCCACAGAAACGGGAATGATCTCCTTCACCACAGGCAGACACTCACCATGGCAGAAACTGCCAAGAGCATGGATGCAAGATACTAGTGGTCTGGCATGGGTTTAAAAACCTGCACTGACAGAGAGATGGCCTGGAGAAGTGAAGGTGCCTCTGTCTTGGATTTCAGGGTTTCTGGGAGCCATGAAGTAATGTTTACAGTGGTAAACGGACTGGAGGCAATATTAAAGTGAAACCCCAGAACATGTAATTGCCAGGGTCAGGGAACACAAAGGCGTTTTTTGCTGCTTCCTGGCTAGTGATACTGTGCAGCTCCAGATATTGCAGGCACATGTGTGTAGCTCCTTCAGAATGCTCACTGGCATCTTATGACCTCTTTTGCAGAGATTTCATGTTTTTCACTTTGAAGTTGCATTTCTTGATGCTCCTTTAATAGCTGGCAGCTGTAAGTTCCCAGACCATTCCCCTGTATTGCTACCATGATATCTTCCTGGCAGCAAAATTTCAGCCCAGCTCCCTGCAGATGTGTACCAGGTCTGATGTCTCTAGCGGTCCACAGTCTGCTCTGGTTTACCATTTGACATGGTTATTACTTTTTTTTTTTTTTTTGTAATAAGCAAATTGTAATAGTTGACTCACCAGAAGGCTGCTTTGCAGCTCAACAGACTTTGATTTTACACTATGCCATCAAGGGGATATGCTGTTTTTACAAGGTATTTTGGAGTGTAAGAAGGTGCAAGGACAGTGCTGAAGGACTGTCGTAGGTAGAGGTTTGTAACCTGACGTGGTTCATAGTCATATTGTCTATGTCTCTTATGTATCTCTCTGTCTCTCGAGGGAATGGTTTGGTTTATGCCACACTGGAGATCAGGAATAAAGTATTATGTGTGCGTTGAAGCTGGCTATGGGATTAGGCCACTTCAGCAAACCAGAGAGTAAACCAAACTGACAGATTTTGTTAAGTTTACCTGTGAACTTGGGTCTCTTTCTGAATAAATAACAAGGGCAGCAGCTTCCCTGTTGTCCAGAAATAGAATTAGAGTGAAGGAATGAAGTTCTCTCCTTTGACAATCAATTAAGGATGCTGATTAACTCCATCTTTTACAGAAGCTGAGCACTAGAATATAATGATGTGATGATGAGTTATGAAGGTGATAAATTCTCCTAAGTTTATATACAAAAATGTTTCTTGGGCAACATAAAAGTATGCTTTATCACAGGTCTGCTTTATGATGCATGATTTTTATGGATTATAGTACATTTTTGGTTTTGTGGAGTTGATCTTTTATTACTGTCTTCTACAGAAAACAATTACATGGGAAATGTCAAGCAGCATTCTTTCTAAATACTGTAATTTTATAGAAGCCCTTATAAAATGTTATTGAGAGCAATCGTGAGTTAATAATTTAATGGGAAAGGTGAATAACTTTAGCAGAGATAAATAACTTCAGCAGTGATGTGTGAATGTGCACTTGCAATTAGGCTGATCAATGCCTGTTATTCATGAAGATATAAGTAAGCAAACTACTTCTGTGGTTTTGTTTAATATGGCCATAGAGAGCAAAAGTAGCTAAACCTAATTTTCCACTTTGTGTTAATTTTCCACTTTGTCTATGACTAATATAGAAAGTAAATGCTATGTGATTAAAGTGCTTATGGTCACCCCCTCTCCTTCCCCAATGATATTTGTGCTTTTGTCTTCATGAATATTGATCTTCCCCCACCCCCCCATTTGAATAAGTAAAGGAAACAGGGTGAAAAATGTCACTACCTAACCCATTCAACTTGTTTGTCTACTAACAAATGCTTTCCACCTTCTTAGAAGAACTTTGTATGAAGTGATAACATGAATTAGTTACTCTTTTCATAATCTTTCCAACTTTTCTTTTCCTGTCTTTTTGGGTTTCTTTTGCTTTAGTGTTTTACTGTACTTATTCACAGCCTATGAGCTTTTAGGTGCCAAGGACGCATGTGTGTGTGAAGAGTGCCTGACAGAGTAAGTCAAGAGTTTATGGCTCGGGCAGTGGACAGTGGCAGCAGAAACAGCCAAATATTTTGTCCTAAAGGAAAAAAAAATAAATCTCTGTCCCAGAGCTTGAAATGTTTTTTTTTTAATTGTATTCCGTTACCCATGGTACCCAGGTCTTCATTTTCTGATTTCACAAGATGTCCTAAAAATCCCTTTTGTTCCCACCAAATAAGACAAATGGGTCACCACATTCTTTGCAAAAGCTCCTGGTCACCAGAGGTATAACCATAAGGATGTGAACTGTCCAGGGATAAACGTATCATCACTAATCCCATCCTTGTCTGTGCTGTGCCTATGTGATATGCTTACCTGTCTCGCCGATTCCTCTCTTCTTGTGTGTGTGTGTGTATGTTGTGTGTGTGTATGTTGTGTGTGTTATGTGCACGGGTGTGCTAGCTATTTCCCTTTCACTATGTGCAGTTCTGTCAGCAAAATAGTACAGGCTCTCAGGGTCACTTGCCTTTCCTATACAATACGCTAAAAGTAATGCAAGCAATTACTACTTCATTAACTATCAGGCTAAAGTTCTTAAGAATCAGCCTTAGGATGAAGAAAGTACATATAAACTATAATGTACTTTAAATGAGATAAAATTGCAGCTACAAATTAATAAAATTCTCATGTTTTGAATAGTCCCTGACCTGAGAGCGTAGCACAACAATTAAGTGCTAGAGTCACGTTGGCCAATGCATATGCAACTAACTAGACACAAAGCATTTCAACAGAACATTAATACAACCTTTGTACTAGAAAGTACAGAATGGAAAGAGCTCATGATGATATAAATGCAGGTAGTAACAGGCTACAGATCATATATTTCCGCCCTGCCCCGCTCCCCCCCTAAAAGCCATGCCTTTGGAAGGCTAAGCCATCCATACAAATGCTGTGTACGCTCGCCAAAAGCCTGTGGAAAAGATGGTTGCAATAACTCCAACTAGAGGAAGCAGAAAGGGTGTGTTCAACGATCTGGAGAGAAATAAAAACTTGATAGCTGAATGTGTTTATTTTTTTCATATATTTGGAAAAAAACCCAGTTGAATGAATGATTGACTTCCTTTCATTCGGACCACTAGATAAAATGACCATTCATTCCTTGTTTCTGGAGCAAAGTTTTGCATCTGAAGTTTCACATCTCTATCAATAAAAATTTTTCTCCTTGAAAAATAGAAGTGAATGTCATTCAGTGCAACTCTACATTTCCAATAAATGAATAAAAAATTAAAATGTTTGGAAACTGTCAAGCATCCAGAAATATTGACAATATGATTTTGACTGTGGTTCAGTCTTGCACAGTTCATAAAAACTCTGAGAAATACAGAATCGTATAACTTTTGTGTTTCAAAATTTAAATGTTTCATACAAAAAAGATCATTTTTAGTATTGTCATTTAAAAATGCAGTGACAAGAAGAAATACTCCTGAAAAAAAATGTCACTATTTAATAATATGTCACATCTGGACTTTAATGAAATATTTATGCTAAGTTATGATAAGAAGAGTACCTCTTTCCCATCTTTCTTTTATCTAAATTGTTTAATATTTAATACTTTATAATAGAGAGATAGAGTAGACCAAAGTAGAGTTTGATACTGTTTTATTATGCATAATTTTATTACCAGATAAGAGTATTTAAAAATGTTTAGAATATTATAGCATCAGATACAGAATATTTAAAACTATGTAATGCATTCTGTAGCAGATCCAGAAATCCAAGATGTTTCTTGTCAAAGGATACTGTAGATATAAACCCAAATTTTTTAGGAGAACCTTCATTAATAAAAATATCTACATCGATGTTCCTTATGGGTCCCTTCCAGCTTGAGATATTCTATGATTCTATTTCATTGTTGCCATAAACAAAGCAAGATCGTTTTGGGTTTTTTGTTAGAAAAGGTGGTTCATTGAATGGCAGACATGGAGTGTAGCATAAAGAAGTCTAAGTTAAGCCTTATCAAAATGTTAGAAGAACACAATATATAAAACTCAATTGTATGATTTGTATGATTGACAGTTGCATAGAGACAGCTTTACAAATGAAGTGATCCTACTAACCATATCTGTCAGCTGAAGAGAGTAATCAAATGTGGAGACAAAGAATATATTTAGTTGGTGCTGTATAATTTCATTTAACTGATGTATCCTGTTGGACTTTACTGACTTTATTCTTCATTGCGAAACAAAACCAGGTAACTGCTAATCAAGGACAGCACTAAAACGTCACAGGATGCATAGAGGGGTTGAACAGACATTATTTTCCAAATAAAAATGGATATTTAGAGATACTGAAAAATACTGAGAGAACACAGCTTGGAAAAGAACTTGAAAATGCGTGAGATGGCCACAGGGACACTTCAGGGAAACAGAAAGGTCCTTCTGAATCAGATCACTAAATGGAATTTAGCCATCAAATGCTTGGCAGTTGCTATTTCAACATATTTTAAGTACTCTGGCTAAACGTCATGTAATAGTAGTTTGACACAGGATCTTTGCCCCTGCAGATTTGTGAACTTTTAAGTTCTTGGAGTAGGAATCAGAAGTAACCATGCAAAACCAAATTGTAATCATGTGAAAGCAAATTTGTGACAAACCATTTGTCTCCTTTGAAATGGTGTAGGGTGCATAACTTGCCTTCAGTCTGGACACTGCAGATCTTTGATGGAAGCAACCATTTCTTTTACTTGGTTCACATCTAACTTTCCAGAAAGAACAATTCTGTTACACGGTCCACCAGAAACTGTTTGTGTGGTTGAACTCTGATATATCACGCAGACCAGTGTTTCATTGTCTCCCTGTATTTCTCTGTATATCTAATCCCTCTATTTTCTGCTGCTTAGATTGTAACCTCTTGGGAACAAGGATCAGCTTCTTGTTCTGGCATTGGTCTCTGTCTGAAGCACGTCAGCAATACCTGGCATAATATAAGACTTGACACTGATTTGGGCTCAAAACCCCAGCAATTCCCGCTTTAAGTGAATCTTTGGAGTTGAAAAGTGTGTTCCCTGCTTGCAAGGAAGTCAGCTCCTTAAATACAGAGTCATTGTGATAGCCAGAAAGAGACAAAAGTATACCTTAAGTGTAACACCTTGAAACTATGATTGGTCTGTTACCCAAACAAAATGTTGCAAATCTAAAACTGAATTGGGGAAAGCATCTTTCTTTATATTATTTACATGAATAAAATTACATGATAAAAGCACTTTTATACATGGAATCTATTATCTCTAATGACAAATAAATTATTTCAACTTATTAGTTTCTCAAAAGTATCTATTCATTAAACACGTAATTAAGCCCAGTTATCTGTGTGCTTCATTAAAGGACAGATTTAAACCACCAAAGAATATATTCAATAGATAGGTAAGTTCCTAGTGAGATTTTTCAGAAGTCCTAAAACAGCGTGCTTGAAATATCTTGAGTCATCTGGGTAACCTTACAGTACAACCAAAGGTGAATAGGTAATTGAGAGTAGGGTTAGAGAAACTCAAAACTCTAAGCTTAATAGTATTTTAACAGAAAATTTTACTCGTGTATTGAGAAGGACAGCTAAAAAATCCATCATCTTGCAGGGATTAGCATTAAATGGTATGAACAAGCCTAGATTTTCTGTTTTGTGATCAAAAGAAAATGACAACTTTTTTAGATAAAAGGATAAAGAAGCTTTGAGCTATTTCTTAAGTTAGTATTTCTGCCCTTATTTTAAAGATTTGGTCTCAGCAGTGTAAGATCTTATTCTGTGGGCAGCTTTAAGCTCCGTGAGGAGTCAGAAATGGCTAGGTGTGCTCTGAGCATGCCTCATCAGCTCCTGCAACTACGCTGAGTTTAACAACAAGGGAAAAAAAAAACCCCACCCTTATGCTGGCACTAACTTTTGCTATGCCTGATGAGTAATAAAGAGCCTTTCTCAGAAGAAGAGGGTTTGGGTTCTGCATTATTCTCAGCCTGGGGGAGTTTGAATTCACAGGTAAGACTGATATTGATTTTAATGGTCCAAAATACTTAAACGTATTATACAATTGCAGACAAAAATATTTCTAAATGGGTGGTAGGTGTTTTTTGCCCCTAGTGTCTCATAGTCAAGAATTCTCATTAAAATAGTCTTGACTTAACTTGTCTACCAAAACAAGAACCAGAAATCCTTAAGAAAAGGCAGTCTGATGCTAAAATCCAAAACCCCAGAACTTCAGTGTAAAGAAACAGGCAAAGGAGGAGGGGAGAACCATTGCTTCCTTGCAGCAGGTTGCAGTGCTGGGTCATTCAGCAGTCAATAATGAAATGCGTAGCACCCTCAAATGCACATATTTCACTCTTAGTGTAAGCTCTGTCGTCCTTCTTGGGGATTAATAGTTGTATGGAGTGGCTCCTTCAGCAGTCAAGTGCTTTTTCACACGAACCTTTCCTCTGCTGCCTTCTGGGAGTTAAATATGCTGGCTGATGGGCTTAAGTCTTCTGGAGCTAGGCACAGAAAAAGAATGTCCCGTTAAAGGCTAGAATCCTTAAGTTACTCTTTATCTTTTGTACACAGTTTTCCTGGTGTATGTATCCAAGATTAATGACTTTCTGGTGATTTGACCGTTCTCAAAATTGTACGGTTAGTCCTACTATAATAAATCCTACTTGAAACAATAATAGAATAAAACAGGATGTAATGTTTTGAAAGATTAAATATTTATCTTCTCATAGAAATAAAGACAGGTATGTAAAACATTGTAAGACTATGATTGAAAGACAGACTAGTCCTCTCTACTGTACACACTTTCACCTGCTTGGTTCTGTATCTCCAATTAATTGTGGGCTGGGATTTTGAAAAAGGAATGTGAGATTTTTGACATTCACATTATAGGTGACATAATTTTTAGGTACAAACTCTGGCATACTGGAACACTAACAGCATTTTTGCAGCGCTTTTTTCTTTTATAAATACTGAATTCAGTGATATGCTGACAAAATGGCTAATGTGATCCTTAGGTATGAGCACAGAGGATCAATGAGTAGGTGATTTTTACCTCTTTAAACCAAGCCAGTGAGACAGATATTGAGAAGCTAAATACTTCTCTGTTCCCCACAGTCTGGCTGTGGTCATATTTTAAAAGCGGGTCCAGCACGTAAATGAGCTGCAAAAATGATATAAAGGCTTTCAAAGGGCAGACTTAGAAACCTCCAACTGTTCAGCTGAAAGAAGGAAAAACAAAAGGTTGTGGTAACTTGATTACTTCCTCTAAGTATTTCTTAGGTGAAAAAAATGCTGGCTGTTGAAGAGAACTTTATTCTGGCTGGAAAGGCACGACGAGAGTGACTCCCTGGGAGCTGCCGCCACGCAGCAAGAGCGGGCAAGCACCAAAATGTACTATGGGGTGAACGGGGGCTTCTTCACTTGATGGATCTTGGGAAGACCTAAGGCAAATGTTTCTGCAGATGTTGGGCAAACCTTACTTTAACCAAGTCGATGTTTTTCAGTGCAGCATTGGATAGCTGGAAGATATGTAATGCACGTCAGACTGAGTGGTTGAAGGATCCCTTCAGGGCTTAAATTCTCTGATTATTTTTCTTTAAGGACTGCTTTCTCCTTACAGTTTGAATTTTAGACTTCGCCCTTGGGTCCTCAAAAGACAGTCACAGACCCTGGTTCTGTTTCTGTCTTTGCCTTATGTCAGCAGTTTAAGAAGCGGAGACTATTGCCTTTAGATACAGGATACACTATTTCTGTATATTTTTTTGTGGATATGTTTTCCTAAAGAACCCCTCTGGGATCCGTGTCCCTATCATTTGCTCTTTGGACTGTGAAAGCAAGGTCATGTCACCTGGGAAACTTTTTTTATATTACGCTTTACTGTTTTTACAACACAGAATGTTTTTCAGGGAAAATGACCTGTTTTTGTTTAGCAGACTGCTGAGGCATCTTTCTCTTCTTAAGATAATCCTATATACACTGCTGTTCTTTTGGTCCTAATTTTCTGAATAAATTAAATGAAAAAAACTGCGTTATGTTTTTATTGGTTAGGCTATCATATCTTACGGTTAAGAGATTTAGAATAATAGAAAATAATTATTTGTCTTAGAAGTTGGAAAACTGTTGCCAAGCTTATTGTTTGGATAGCTGGGAATGAAAGAGAAGGCCTGCTCAGAGAGAGAGAGACTAACTTTATAAAGCCTGTGAGGTTTAAGAAAGTCTAACCCGATGATGGGTTTTTTAAAAAGAACATCCCTGCAGAGAAAAATGTCCAGGACAGTGCTATCAGGAACATCTGACAGTGGCAAGACCGTCTGCTTCCTTTCACCCAGTTGTTGACTTCTCTGGAGGAAAAAGAAATCTCATCTGTGTAGGGCAAAATGACTGAACCTGGAACCTAAAATTGTGAGCCTCTCACTAATGGGTCACCTCTAAAGGATGAGCAGATGCTATGCACCATACACACCGCAGAAGTCATAAGAGTCTCTCACAGACTTTCATCAGTAACTGCTGCATCTTGTGACTATGGAGAACAAAATGAAAGTATGAAATAAGTGGACAATCATCATGTATCTTCAAACAATATTGTCTTTGTCAATCACAGCTGCTGGTAGATGACAGTGATACAGTCTTTTCCCTGTCAGCATGCCTTCTGCCCCCTTACAGTTGACTTTCTCTGAACCCTGACTCCTGACCTTTCACCTCAGTCCATGGTTAGTGCAGATGATGGATGAGCCTTGTTAGGCTCATAAGATGTGCTGGTGTGAAGGAAAAATGCCAGTGGGCATGTTGTATTTGGCTCACATTTTCATAAGAATGACTTAGCTTTAAAATGGACAAATAGCTGCACAGGCTGAGCAAAATAAGCTTGCCATGAATTTTTTGGTCCTCTGCCATTCAGTGTTGAATACTGATGTCGCATCGGCTGACAAGGAGAACTGAGCAAGGCAGGAGACTCTGAGGGAGGGAAGGAAGGAATGGATCTGTTGGAGCCGTAAAGGAACAGGCACCCGGTTTTGCTGCCTGAGTCTGAGCTCAGGGAATACAGAGCAGCCTGGTTCAGGAAGAGAATAAAGGTTCAGTCCCCAGTGCAGTATTCTGTATAGCTGCCTGCTTTGTGAATCACGCACTTGAAATGGAAAAATAAAGTATTAAAATTATTAAATCAGTATGCTGTGATTTTTTTTCAAGCAGTTTGAACATAAATTTAGTTTGAACTTGTTTCTAATAAGACAAGTGGTATGACCTTGTCATATAAAAATCTTGATGCAGACCTACATGGTTGAGGCTTTTCTACCTCTTTAAGAACCACCAGGGAATTACTTTTTTTTTTTTTTTTTTGTTCAAAGAGAATTTTTTTAATGTTTTGCAGGAAAGTAGAAGAAAGGAAGGCTTTCATTTTAATCATTAGATGGCAGGGTGGGAAAGAGATTTCTAAGGAAAGAGCAATAGGAAAGGCAACTTCTTGCTAACATAGTAGATAGGACTTTTATTTAGGTCTAAGAAGTATGGTTCCGTGGGATGTTTTTTTAAGTCTAGATGTTTTCATAAATATACATAGATAAGTACAATGAATCTAGTGTTAGAGCTCTTGGTGGAATTTATCCAATAGGCTTGAACTGTGGACTTGAATTCAGAAGTCCACATAGTGAACAGCTCATACAACATCCACAGAAACAACTTTTTTAATGTTTGTCAGGCCTCATGAACAGGAACAAACCAGTGTATTTTGGAAAGAGCTTATTTTCCAGTAAGGCTTCTTATTTTCTGCTTGTTATCATCTATCAAATGTAGGTGTTTATTCAGAAAAGTCTTGCTCTGCCAATCCAGTGGCTTGTATTTCTCCTGTCCATAGCGTGTTTAGCACTGTCACCCTTTTTTCTAAAGGTTCTAGTTGGTTTCAGAGCCTTTAAGTTTCTGAAGGATGGCTGCTTTAATAGTCCTCATTTTAACAAGATTTTACTTGGCTTGAAAAACAAAACAAACTGGAAAGACCCAGATTCTGCTTCTAAAATTTTGTTTACCACTGAACTGCTTTTTCATGAAGAGATCATGGAAAGGCAGTTGTTTTCATACTGTGCCAAGCAAACAAAATTAGCTGTAAATCTTCTCAAACATCGGCATTTGAATGTTTCGAACTGTGTGCTGTCTCCCCGTTGTGAAGAGGTTCTAATTCAGTGGTGGGACCAGGGACTGACGCTGCTACTTGAAGAATTCGCAGCACAGAGAGCTGCTTCGCTCTGCAGAAAGCTCCACCTGTAAGTTTGGCTATGATGCACTGCACTGTTCCTATCTTTAGTAACTGGAAGTGTCCCTATGAGAAGGGAACCTCAGGCGCAGGCGTGTTCTTTTCTGTGGCTCATGGCATGTTTTAAATTTGCGAAGCTTGCAAAGGGGGAAACTACTGTCAGAAAAAGAGGGTTTACTGAGTTGAGGACAGCCACTGTTTGAACAGATTTGCTGAGTATTCAGAGAGAGAGTATTGAATACCTGGGGATAAAATAAATTTTAACTATATCTGTGCATTACATCTATGCATTTGGAACAACCATTTCAGAGACTGAAAGGAGGGGAAAATAAAATAAAAATCCCATCACAGAAAATAACGTACAAGTAAAATTCAAGAATATTTGAAAGATCGTAATTCTTTAACATCTTGGCAACTGGTGACTCGTAGGTGTTGAAATTCAAGACTGTCATTTACCTTTACAATGATGCCCAGAATTGGTCTGCCACTTATACTATACTTTCTTCCCTAAACAAGGTTCCTGTGACCATCCTATGAAGATGAGAAATTAAGTTTATTTTCTTCTTTTTCAGCATTGTTTCTCATTTAATGGGAATAAAAGCATGGAAATAAAAGCAAGGCCAAGCGAATGAAAACAGCACACAAAATCTAGAGTAAAGAACATCAACAGTTGCTAAAGCATAGTGTTTTTAAAGTGTCTTGATTTGTGGTTCAGTAGTAGTTTCTACCTTGTATGCGGGCGATGGCACGTAGCCATTTGTATGCCTGGTACCCTACTGGTGGTAGCATGAAACGAGCTGAAGTCTTGCCAACTGGGGAAGGGACACCAGTGCTTCTCCAGGCAAGCATGGGTGCAACCTAGAGCCACGTGAGTAACAATCCCTTGCAGCTCCAGAATTACAAAGTATTGAGAAAGTTGAGTAAAAGAGCCGCAAAAAGAACTTGTGCGTCGAGGAAAGTGAATTCTAATGAGAGTTTTAAGGAATTCAACCTTTCCATTTTTCTAAAAAGAAGATTTGAATGTGACATGATTATAATGCCCAAATACTTTCATGTTGGGAAAATCATGTGCTCTAATTTAAGAGAGAAAAGATTAATGGCAGGAAGTTAAAGGCATAAAAATTTGAATAAGAAATTAGGCCTAATTTTTAACAGTGAGGATACTGAAACATTAGCACAGATTACCAGTGGAATCAATGATTTCTACACCTTATGAAGTCTTCAAATCAATGCTGAATATCTTTCTAAAATAATTTATTTAGCCAAACTGGTTTTGGGAATACAAATAAAAGGAACTGCATGAAATTTAAGGGCTTCTGTTACATGGGACACCATAATTGAAGTAATCATCCTTCTGACCTTAGTTTCTCTTAATGTATTAAAGATAAGTGTTAGATAGGAGATGAATCACTGTTCTGAATTGCCATTTATTTCTATTCTTACACTTGGCATTTCACACAACTACTATTTTCTTATGATCCTCAGTGAGAGAATCAAAGTTTATGATGTCATCCAGTATATTTATTACGATTGGTGATATAATTTTAAGACTTCATTTTTTTAGTGGAATAGAATTTAAATCTCTCTCCAATATGGTCTTGTCTGCTTGACCTACCCTGACCAATCCCCTGTTTTCCAGGAGCGTAACGTGGCCATTTCAGAAAGAAAGCTCCTCTAAGTCACTGAAGAGAAGCAGGATACTTTACTACCACCTGGGGAGGTAACTGCATGGTCACTGGTGATGACCAGTGAGTCACCTCCCTTAGGTGAGGAGCTAAGCATCTTTTGTTCACTGGGCCAGAGGTGCTTTCCTTTTGCAGTGGACTCTGACTCCCCTTCTTCCTGACCTTACTAAGATGTTTTAATGTAAAATCAGTGTGAGGGGCAAACAGTAGCTGCTAAATACAGACTGTATAAATATTTCCTTTAAATTTTCTGAGTATGATAAAATACCATTCCTCTTCCCGATAAACATCGCTATGCACACATTCTAGCATTTTGTAGGTAGTGGGGTTGTTTTTCTCTTAATATTAGTGTGTTTGATTCTGTGGGTTTTGACATCTCTATTCTTTTGTCTGACAAATCTGTGCGCTGACTTGTAAAAAAAAATCAATATTGTTTTCCCTGGCACTTTCTCTGCAGTTGAGTTGATTTATTATCACAGTTCCCTTTCCCATCTTTTTATCAATGTGTTTCTATTGCTTTAGGGTTGAGTACCTGATAACATCACAGGGTAGAAGACACACAGAGAGTTTCCGTGACCTTATCCCCTGTGTGATCTTGTCCAGTGTGACGGTAAGCCGTGGCTATAAAGTGAACAATGATATTATCCAAGCTGTGTGATCAGATTTATGTTCTATTATGTTGGAAATAGAGACGAACTAGAACCAATGGCCAAAATTTAGATTTATGTTTTAGCTGTATTTGTTCAGTATCTCAGTGGCTAAAGGAAGAGTAAACATCCACTGAGTAAAACTTAATTTACCTGCAAAGTAGTATGTGCTGGAAGAGCCATACAGCCCATAGTCCTTGTGGGATTTAAACCAAGCATCAAGGTGAGCTTGTTGTTGCTCCTTAAAAATG
Organism: Burhinus oedicnemus; assembly: GCA_008921705.1. Taxonomy (NCBI): domain Eukaryota; kingdom Metazoa; phylum Chordata; class Aves; order Charadriiformes; family Burhinidae; genus Burhinus; species Burhinus oedicnemus. Next base: position 2,384,592 of record VFFE01009111.1, read on the forward strand.
TAGCTTTATTACTGTTGTTTTTGTTAGCCACTTATATCAAGGTAGTATTTAAGAACCTCAGTAAAAGATCAGAGCTACCTTGCCCTAGACACTGTATGGACACATAAGAAAAGGCAAAGTTGACCGGCAGTCTTTCAGAACAGGTGTAACTGAAGGCTGCAACAGGTACGTGTGCTGTGGGCATGTTGACAAGCATGAACGCAGTAATGCAAACAGAGGCCACGTTCACACAAGGGCGCTCGGGGAAAATGAGTTAACTAAGTTTATTAAAGCTGTGCCTAACATGGCTACAGCATATTAGAGCCACTTTATTCTTGGAAGAGAGTATCCTCATGTAATCACTTCTGCCTGTTGACTTTCTTTCTCTGCTAACCACCATGGTAATCTCAGACCACTCCTTGCCTTGCCACTGGGGACTGCCATTATCTGTAGGCAACATGATTGAAATATGCTTGAAGGTAGGCTGCAAAGCAGGATTTTGTGAAGGTGTTTTACTTATTGGCAGGCAGCAGCAATGAAGAAATGGCAGGTGCTTGACAGAGACCTGTGTGTGTGTGTCTGCTTGGAGCTGCAGCGGTTGGGAGACCAAGGGGGGAACTTGACAGCAAAGTAAACTCATACATCTGATAGCTAAAGCAGGGCAATAGGGTGAAGTCTAATAAGAAAGGCAAAATAATGTGTTAACTCGGTTAGTGGAAAGATGCAAAAGTGTGATGATATGGTTAGAGAAATGAGGGAGGACAGTTCTAGCAGTTATTAGACAATGTGATTTGGAGGTCAGCCACTGGCTCGACTACATCAGAGGAAATGATCCAAGCAAAAAGTCTGAGAAAAGTTGGTTTGGAAACCATGCCCTTGCACTGTTGCCCTTTCTTTTCTCTTCCCTTCTTTCCTGCAGGGACTCAGGAAGATTTGGCAGCAGGACAGTGGAGCTGGCAATAGAAGCAGCAAAAAGACATGAGGAAGCAGCATTACCAGCGTCCCTGGTGCTACTGCTGTAATGCAGTATGTTTCTTAATGATATCAGAAACCTCAAGCTTCCTTCAGCTCTGGCTGGAAAAAGTAAGTCCTGATTGGCTTTTCTTTCTTTCCTTTTTTTTTTTTTTTTTTTTTTTTTTTTCTCTCACTTCTTCCAGTAGTGTATCAGAAGGAGAAAAGGAGGAAGAAGTAGAGCTTAGTAGCTTTGGTCTTTTCTCCCGTTTTCTTCTCCTTGAGAGAGAAAAATCTGCTCGCCCATCTTCTGCTCTCCTCGCCAGCTGTAGGTCTGCAGCAGCTGCAGGCGGTTCAAAGCTGGAACAGGAACAGATCTACAGGTGAGAGGACAAGCACCTCTGGAGCTTCATATTTAGTTTCAAAGCAAAGTAGAAGATTGCTGTGGAGCTGCAGTGGGTCTGGATTAATTTACTTGCAAGATGTGTTTAACAGGCCTTTGTATATTTTGGTGGTACTTCTTGGAAGAACCAGCTTATCCAGTTGACACACAACTAGGTCCCAGTTACCTAGAAGCAATCACACTGGTGCCAAAGTATATCATCTTGGCAGCATATATTTCATTAACCTTTTTACGTTTATCAATCAATGTATTTTTTGGTAAAAAAGAGGCGTGAAGTTATTAACATGTTTTATTTTTCATAGACCCATACTCATCAACATGAATTTTTTTACTCCAGTTAAAATATTTACTAAGAGTCCAGCCACTGACAGATTTATTTTTTCTACTTTCTATTTCTACTCTTTTAAGATATCATCAGAACTTAGTTCTTTGTTGGCTTTTTTTCCCCATCCTTTGGAGCTTCCCCAGCAATTCAACACACACGATGAATAGTTTTAGCATTTTTTTTTTTTTAACATCTTGCTTAAGTATGGTGCTGTGGAGAGCATTTATTCACCATCATATAGTGATATCATCTGTCCTTTTTCCAGGTATTGAGCTATAATTTTCTGGAGGCACCATTGTATGACTCCTTTCTGTCTTAATTATGGAGAAATATGCCTTTAAGTTGTCCTTAGCTCTGGCACAATGATAGATTGAGTTGTTTTGCTTCCCTTCCCTTATCAATTTTCTGCTATTCCTACACTCTGATTTACATTTATCATCAACTTCTTGTTTCTTTAATCAGCAAGCAGTGCTTTCATAACTGCTGTCATACCTGTTAAGGCGGTTTTAACTGGTAAAGGCATCTTTCTTAATTGCTTCAGGCAGAAGCTTTTCAGACTTGTACTGAAATGCTTTTACACAGTTCCCAGTTATCATTCAATTTTTCTGCTTAAATTATTTCCCCAATGGATTTGGTCATATGTTAATACAATAGCTGAGCTGTTTGGATGGTTCAAGAATTTGGGAAACAGTGATATTAGGAGGTACACAATGGTGTAGCTACTTGTTCTGTGAATTTTTGTTCTCCAAATTCATTAATAGTTCCCTGCCTACCCATATGCATGAGCAGTGTTCAAGCTTCAAAATTATTAATTTCTAAAGTGAATAATGTTTATGTCTGGCATAATGGTATGAAGTAGAATGGCATATATTTTGGTTAACACAACTATGCAACACTGATTTTTTAACAACAAAAACCCAAATTTTAAAATAATGTCCAATAGTATTCCTGAATTTCTTTTTGCTCAGAAAGCCATCTGAATTTTCAGGAAGCCGCAGTTTAAAGCAACATCACTTTCCTCTCACTGGGGAATTAAACTTCAACGATTTTTTTGGTTTTCTCTTTTTATCATGGTTAGTACAGATCAGTTTCAAGGTGAGAACAGGTATATCCTTCATAAATATCCTACATTACAGGTGAGCTCCTCCCTTCCAAGCAGTGCTGGGACAGGCTCTTTTGCTGTCATTGAATCATACTTTTATTTAGTACAGGAGAAACCCTTGCTGATGAGAATCATCCATATTGATACATTTCTCTGAAAAATGATGTTAATGAACTCACATTTTTCAGTGAAAATGGTCAAAAAAGTCTATCTGCTATTTTTACACCGCACATCTTTCAAGGTGGTTATGATGTGGGAAAAAGTTTTACATGAATGTGCATCAAAAGAGAGATTCTCCTTGTCTTCCACTGGAAGACAGCATTTTTGAGTTCCCTCTAAGATACCTCAGTGAGAATGGGAACAACCGGAGGCCATGTGCCATGTTTGAAATCCGGACCGGGGGGGTGGCAAGGATGGGGACCCATGCCAGCTCTGTTACACTCTCTTATCAGCCCACCTGCTGCATCTGTTCTCCATCAAGCATCTACTGCTGTGGCTGAGACAGAGAGTTTGGAGGCAACACCGGAAGGGACTGTGAACATTCATGTTGTTGCCTGGCAGACTGTCAGCATTTTCCTGATGGATGGAAGCAAAAGATGGTGTTTTTTAGGTGTGTCTCATTCTTTGGGAGGCAGACAGAGTTGTACGGAACAAGGAGAAGGTAAGTCTATAATCAGAGGGCTTCATCCTTGCTGGGTATGAAAGGCTGCCATAAATGACGGAGGTGAGAGACCACACAAAAGCAAAGGTCAATTACCTTTTCCAGGAGATGGTTATGGAGAACCTTCCCATAGCTGTCACTTAATACACGGTCGTGTCCCTGTATATGCTGGACAGGGATAATGCTTGTTTGATTTTTATCTGTCCAAATAAAAAGAGTTATGGGTCAGATTCTGATGCCTTGAGTAACGTTAGGAGCTACATCACCCCATAGGTTAGAATTATTTGGAAAGATGCTACTCAGTCTGGTTCTGCATGTCCATGTTTATGACTTACTTAACATTATTAAGATCATGTGAATACTCATTTTTAAATACCTGTGGTTTATTTTGTTCACAGGTAGGTGTAAGATTTTTAATTTGACTTGGTACCAAACAAAAAAAAATCCAAACACGTGTCTGAATTTATGAATATAAGTGACAGCTGCAAAATCATAAGAATATTTGACAATTTTCATGTTTTTCTAAAAACAAACCCAGCTTTTGACAATGCAGTTGAAACCTGTGGGTGTCATTTACCTTTTATTGTCACAACTTCCCTCCGCTACAGGAATGACAATAAATGTCTTCCTCTTTCATAGCCTACAAAAGAATGAATTCTTGTCTGCTCTTGCCTGTGATATAATTTTTTCAAATAGCTCTAGTGATTGCAGTCTTGAATGTATGAACAGAAAATTCAAATCGTTGAGTTGAAAATGAGTCTTATGAAATTTGCAAGCACGGAGCAAAAACAGACTGTGTAGATAAAAATAAGATCACTTTTGGTTATAATAAATGTTAAAGCTAATAACGAAAAAAACCATCCCAAACTTACAAGGCTTTCACAAGTAGGCCGTTTGGAATTTTGAGAATGTCACAGAAAGTATAATAGTTTTATAACACTTTTGGTGTTTTTTCAAAAAAATGCTCTGACTGCTGACCTATAATAAATCTGCCAGATTGCTTCTGCCACATTTGAAACCTAAACTACAGGTAATTTTACAAGGTCTCTTTGCTTTTACTGAATATTTTTCCATACGGACAAGTATAACAATATTTTCAAATACAAAGACAAAGATTTTAGTTACTGGTGTCAGACTGAAGATGAGAAACTCTTATTTTTCTTGTTAAATACTTCCAGTGTCTTCTAGGTAGTGATTTTTTGTCCCATTGTGAAGATAAGGTTGTGATTATGGCTTCACTTTTAGTTTGGCTTTGTATGCATTTTGTGGCAATAAATTTTCAATTTTCTAAGTATATTTGGGAGTTGAGATAACTTACCATTTTGTGAAAGAGTGATGTTAGGTAGAAGATTTATACTTTAGAAGAGTTTTTTCTGAGATCAATTTATCAAATTCAAAAGAGCAGTATCTGCTATAAAAGTGACTTAAATTTTTAAATAAATACTGGTGTTACGGACTGCTCTCCAGTACCATACCTTTCAAATGCTTTGGTAGGGAAGCTATAAAATGAGCAGTACTGTTGCATTAGGATCTATGGATGCATGTTGCTGGCATGTCCCTTTCTCTTGAAACAGGGTTTGGCTCCACACTGAGTGTGCCTGTGGTCAAAAAAGATACTCACGGAATAAAGTGGGGCCCGGCAGCTGCTCGCGTTTGAGAACTGAGCTTTCAGTATTTACCTGATCTTAGTTTTGTAGCTTGTATTGAAGCATGATTGATGATTAGTTGATAATACCACTAGAATATTATTTAGTAGCAGTTTAGCAATGAATTTATTTAAAGCCTTAATTCCCAGAGAAGAGTGATTATGTTATCATCTCAGCTTTCATTTAGAAATGTGAGAATGTTTTCAGTCTTCCTAGTGCTGGGAAGAAGTTTAAAACATAGTTCGAGCGCATCAAACCAAAAAGACAAATTAAAAGATGTCTATATTTCCTTATTTTATTTATTCTTATGGGGTTTTTTTTGAACAAATCCATGATGCTTTGGGGTCACAGCAATGATTTCTTTTTTAGCATTTGATGTTAGCCTCACTGCGCAGCCACTCAGCAGATGCTAAACTATTATGAATACTAAACATAACTCCTGGATTCTGCACCCCCTGCTCCCGATCTATTGAAAAATAACATGTAACAACTGTTTTCTGCTAATTACTCATCTGTAATCTTAACATAAAATTCCAAATTAGATGCTTATAAGTGTTGCATATATGTTTTAGCAAAACTATTGATAAGCTATGAATGAGCTATAAGCCACATAACTCTTCTGTACACAGTATCATGTACTGCCGCCTTTATTGCTAGTTCTTGGGTAGTCTTGGTGACACAGAAAGGGGAGATGCAATGAGAAGAGAACTCATTAGAGCTGCATCAAAAAGCAAAGGCAAGCCAGAACATATTTTCCTAGTTTGATTTTTTTTTTTTGTGTGTTTGATTTTTTTGCTAAACTTTGAGAACCAAGGTTAAAGATACGACATAAAGGGCTGTTAATGAGAATTATTACTGGGAATAACCCTTTGAAATAGAAGTCTTTGGAAAAACTAGCAGTAGTTCTTCTTGATCTTCAATTGCAAGATCAATTGCCTGAGTTTCTGTCTTTTCGACTGACAGCCCTGTTTTTTAGGGGTAGCTCTTGTGAAAGGGCTTTTGTGTAGCATCCTATCCTAAAGGTTTCCATATGCAGTGGCAGAAATGGAAGGGAAGATGAACTAGACGTGGGTAGTGGGTTACTTATTTGAATGGTCCAGAAGTGTGAATACAAGGTTATGTGTGAGTACAGGTCTCCTGTGGTGCCAGTGTGTTCATTTGCTATTGATGTCATGAGCTCCTTTGCAAGAGGGATCCACACAAGCAGTAACAGAGATGATAGCTGAAGGAGAAGATGGTGGTGATGTAGGAGAAATTGAGTTTAAACCTTCTGAGACAACCTACAAGGCCAAAGGATAAAGCTTGACTTAATAAAAATTAGCCTAAGAGCTCTGTACTGAAATATCATGAAGTTTGAATGCTGTGCCTGTATTCACTTTATTATCTGTGCTTTGGTTAATGGGAGCTATCCCTTTAAAACTTAGTGTGGCAAAGAGAGTGTCTGACCTGAAGAAGGGGAGTGTTTTGCCTGTGAACCAAGACAAGAGAAAAGTCTATCTGAGAAATTTCAGAAGGCTGGGAAAACTGCATTGCCAGGAAACAAAGCTTATTTTTTTTCCTTTTGCAAGCAGAGGTACGAAACGTCTCAAGTCATTGCTAATTAACCTCTTACATATGAGCAGTCTGCATCCTGTTTAGTTCAGCCAGGACTGAAAGCGGACCCATCTAATACAGGCTTAGTAGCCACACCATTAAATGAGTTTGATGAGTCTCTGCTCTTACCCCCATGACATTGATTACGGTGCCTCTCTCCATAGGCCTCTTCACAATGCCCAATGCACAGGACCATGACTTTTCTGGGTCCTCTGCCAGGGACTCTTGTGTTGATTGTGGGCTGCAATCAACAGTCCTGGCAAAGGGTTGTTAAAAGCTGGCAAAACTCACTATTGCAGGGATGTTGAGCCAAAGGAATTTTTAAAAATTCTGACGATAGTGAATAATTAAGACTTACCTTTTTACATAAAACAAGACATTTCTCATAGTCTCGTGACTTTTGACTTCTGAACTTTTTCGTCTGGAAGTACCATGAAGATACTTTATTTTCCATAGTTACGCATATACTCTATATTCCATAGTTTTCCATATCTTTATTTTTTCAAAAGCAGTGGCAAGGGAAGTGAATGATGTTACCTGTTTACTTATGTCATATATCAAACAGTGATGGTGCTTGTCATTCCTGAAATTTCGTGGCCAGACTGTGGTAGAAGTGCAACATGAGGTGGCTGTGACATAAAATAGGACCTCTGTTCTGTTAATTAAATTTGTCTTAGTAAATATGCTAACACAGGCTTAGATACTTTTTGATAAAAGATCACAAATACTATGTGATTAATTTTCCATTTATTTTGTGATTCAGAGATGCAATCTTAAAGTGGGCTGTTAAGACTATCTGTTCTACCCTCTGGAATAAAGCAGTTATAGCCAGAGTGTGGTCTTCTATACCTAAATGAATTTAGAAACAATACTGCATTTTATATTCAACAGAAATAAGGGTTCTTGAATGAGTGGAGTAGGTACAAGAAACCAGAGATGTAATCAGCTGTGCTCTATGGACTCAAGAAAATGAAGAAGAAAAAACCCATGATTCATAAAAAAAGGTATAAAGGTTGCTGGATGATTTAAGGCCAGATTAACAAATCACTACAATGCAATTTATGGCTTTAGATAATGGGAGGTCAAACATGTATTACCAGCTGACTTAAATTTGATTTGACTGAAAGATAAAACTCCGCTACATGAACCATATTAACTGAAAGCCTCTGCTTTACATTTTTCACTGATGGCACCCTGGGGAGGCAACTTTCTTGGAATTTCACATCCAATTTAAGCACATCATTGATGAAAAGATGGCTAAATTGGTGCGTCATTTTGTAATAAAATATCTCACAAATTGTTTATCTGATCAATGGAGAATGCAGTCTCAAGCTGTTCAGGGCTAATGTGCTCGTTGCACTAAAATAGTAAGTTATTGACTGTCAGAGGGACCTGGGAATTTCTAAACTCAGTTCAGATTTCCTGAATGAGAGCAACATATTGCATCAGAATAGTAGGTTGTAAGAGATTAACTCTGCCAGCTGAATTCTCACTGAAATCCAATAGATGTGAGTAGAGGGCACTAAGCACTTAGTGGGAAATGTTCAGCTTCTCATATGATCAGGCTGTAGAGGACAGAAAGGGGTCTTATTCTTACATACTTATGCAGGCTTTACACCACTGTAATTCCACAGACTTTATTTGACAGAGTTCTGCAGCATAAAAGGGAAAGCCATGCTGTCTGTGTGTTGATATATCAAATGTTATTTTCAGAGCTGTAGGGAGACATTTTGGTGCCTGGGGTAGGGTAGGACCACTCCTTCCCAGGTGGGAAGCATCTGGGGCCTCCTCAGGACCAGAGCCACATGGAGACTCCCTCGAGGAGATGTCTTCTCTTCAGACACGGGCTGAGCCAGCCCTGAGGGGAGCTGGGTGGATGTGGTGTAGAGAGAGAACAGGGAGCCTTTCTGTGAAGGAGCAAGGGAGGGAGGTAGGACAGGTATGCATCTTCCCCTCCAGGCCTGGCAGCTATTTTTGCTGAAGCTGATGCCCACTTTGCATCCTAAGGATGGGGAACCAGCACCATGACAGTCCTCAAGTTCAGCTGGCCTCACAGGAATGCAGTCATATTACTTATGCACTCTTCTTCCTAGTCATTCATTCAGTATACTTTGTTACTTTTTTTTTCCACTATCATTTTCCCACAAAATGAAGTGGAAAGAATAATTAAAAATGGTTTTCACAAGAAACAAAACCTCAGGAGGTCTGTCTTTAGTAAGAAAGGCTCTTGTCTCTACGAGACTGGCCTCATTCACTGTAGATGTGGGAGAGAACTAGTTGTGTGATATGATTTTATTTTTTATTTATTTATTTTCCTGGGAATGTTCAATCTACCACAGAAATGACTCACAGACAGAAGGAAATACAAAACAAAGTGGTTGGTGGATATTTTTAGTGGAAGGAAAGTGCTCTTTTACCAAGGTGGAGGGAGAAAAAAGGCTTCTTTCTTTGCAGCCCATGGGTTTAGGACCCTGCAAAGCTGGGCTCATATACTCCTCCTGCATAGGAACTGGTAAAAGAGTGGAAAAGAGGTATAAAGTGCATGTACTAGGAAAGCACCTTCATTGATGAGATGTAGGATATTCCAAGGTGAGTGCTCCCTGGTCTCTTGTTGAAGCTGCTCCGCTGTGCACAATAGATTTCGTTATGCCTACAGGGGAGCACAGCACTGCAGGCTGCTGACTTAAGTGTTTATCTGAGAGCTGGAAACAATAGGTTCCTATGCCCTTCCCCCCAATAACTACTATACATAAGTAATAAAATTATTGTAATTGCTTTATTCAGCCAAAAATACTAGACTCTGTCCAATGTTGTAATTTCATTTTGTTTGGCTGGAACTGGTAGTTTTGTTAACGGGATACAAATCATACTTTCAGGAGGAGGTAGGGCTGTCTTATGCTTAAAGCAGGTATAAGTGACATAGAAAACTCAGTTTGGTCCCCACCAGTGATCCGCATTAGTACAGAGGCCAGATGGCCAAAATGCATTCCTTTTTTCTTGTCTGACTTTTGGAAGTTAAGTAGTGCGAGGCCTGCCCAGCACTTGAATGAGAGACCTAGGAAATCACAGATAGCAGAGGAACAAACGGAAGCATACTGCTTTGTCACATGGTGAATCTTAGATTAAAGAAGCTGAACAAGTAGATAGACTTAATTACCACATTATGGCTTGTGGAAGCCTGGGGAGAAGTGTTGCCCAAGTACTGACCCTGATTCTAAGCATGTCTTCCAAATTCTGTTTATTTAGCAGAATTTGTCACTAATTTTATCCCCCACCCCACCCTTTTAAGGGTGTTTATCTTCAGGAAAACAGGGGTTTTCAGAAGTCCTAAGGGCTTCTGACTGTGTATGAACACCGATGGTTTCTTTGAGATCACAGTTGTCAGGACTAATATACAAACAGGAAATGTCTTTGAGGAACTTGCTGTTTAGAAACATTCGACTTCCAAAAAAAAAAAAAGTGTGTTAAAGGAACGTCTTTTTGTCACAACGAGAAACAATGGTAGTTCGCATTTATCTTTTTCTTGATCTCAAAGACTGTTAGCATGATGACTCTATTTTAATTTTGGCATTTACTGTCAGCAGAGAAAGGATATTGATGAAAAATTGCACTGAGCAAAATAAAGCAAGGAAAATGAGGGAAGGTACTCCTGACAAGCAAGCCCTTTGTTAGTTCTGTGGTATTTTCATCATCCTTAAATAATGACCCCCTATTGTTTCAAAAAATGTACAGATCTGTAGATGATGGCAAAAGCAGCAGAAAACTGAGTTTACAAGTTTTTACTAAAAAATACTTTCCTTATGTCCTTGTGTGTTCCTGACATTTTGTTTTGTGCAAATGAGAAAAGAGCTCTTTATACATTACACAAAATTATTCTAGTCTCTTATTAATCTTGCGATGTGAATTGTTCAATGAAGTGACTTCTAAGAACTCTTGAGCATTCATACCAGCATTACAGACTTTATTTAAAATATTATTTTTACATGCATGACCAAGTGTACCAATTTTCTAAGTGCTAGTAAATGATTAATTAATATTACTGTTACATTAAAATCAGTGTGTTGATCATGTCCTCATAATCAGGTGAAGGAAAGTGTCCATAAGAAATAAAATAATCCTTATGTTTTACTAGATTATAGAAATCACATTCTTAATAAAGCTAGATCCAAAGCAGTACTTTTCTTGTTCAACAACTGGGTACTTTTCTGAGTCTGCCAGATGACATCTTCAGATTCTTTTCCTCACCCAGACTAAAGCAAAGCTTCAAGCACACACATGGATAGCTCAGGGGACTGATGATTATGTCATTCTCATTATTACAACACATGGTAGTGCCCAAATGCCCAACCGAAATTCTAGTTCTTCTGGTGAAAATGGAGTTGGGATCTGAAATCTCTTGGTTATCAGAGCAAATCTAATCCTCATCCAATTCCTTTCTTGTCCTAGTTAGGGTGCTTTTCCTGTCCATTAGCAAAGTCATTACCAGGTAGGTGTGGAGTTACCAGGTGGGACAATGGTGACTCTTGAACTACCATTCTGTCCTTCCCAAACATTGTATGTAACTGTTTTTTTCTAGTTATGAGGCATAGTAAGTGATAACACAAAGACTCAATCTCACCACCAAAGAAGGGCCATGGAGATGATCAAAGGGCTGGAGAACCTGCCCTATGAGGAAAAACGGAAGGAGTGAGGTCTTTTCACCCCAGAGAAGAAAAGGCTCACAGGGGACTGCATCACAGTATTCCAGTTCTTAAAGGGTGGCTACAAAGAGGATGGAGGATCTCTCTTCACAAGGAGCCACATGGAGAGGACAAGGGGCAACAGGTACAAGTTGCATCAGGAGAAGTTTCATTTTAATATAAGAAAAAAAATTTTCAGAGTGAGAACAATCAGTCACTGGAACAACTTCTCCAGGGATGTGGTAAATTCCTCGTCAGTGGGGGTTTTCAAGATGCAACTGGACAAGGTACTAGAAAATCTCATGTAGATTCCCGTTTTCACAAAAGGTTGGAGCGAGGGATCTTTCAAAGTCCCTTCCAACATGGGATGTTCTGTGATTCTATCTCACACAGTCATATTTTTTTGCTATCTCTGCTTTTATGGAGTTGTAGAGAGACATTCTAGTACTCTCTATGCCTTTGCAGTTTGATGCCTTCCTCAACCCATTCAATAAACAAGCCTTTTCAGTAAGTTTCCTTAGAGTTATCAACACACATTCCTGTTTTGTGTCTCTTTGGCCCAGCTCTTGCTATTCTCTGTTCTGCTTTAAATAACCCTTCCACCCACACTTACTAGAAAGAAAACTCTGGTTTTGGGTACAACTTTTCATCAGAATTTATTTCTAAAAACATGAGAGAATGTGTGTATGGTAGTTACCAGTTTTGTCAACAGCTTTTGGATCTGATCTTTAAGTACAGGTTACCATGACTGCATTGTTTGATTCTTTTTTTCTGACAGATGACTTTTCTGATTTGTGGACATATTCAATTTGTGAAATGCTTCAGATCTTAACGCATGTAGATGAAATAGAGTATGAGTTTGTAAAAGAGAAAAACAGTTCTTTCAAAAATATGTTGGCATATATGCTGTTTTCATGAAAGTTAGTGGAAATGTTGCCATTTGTACTAAAATTTATAGTCAGCCTTTCAACACCAACCTACTGGCGCTGAACATCTCTTCTATTGGTTTGTCTACGGACAGTCAAGTCATAGTGAAAATTTGTAAATAAAAAAACTGAATTAGTCAATAAGACATGACTGAACAGAGTTCATAATAAGATAACTGTAGACCTTCAGGATATGGTGAACTACTAGAGGTGCACTGTTATCTCATTACAACACACATTTTACTAAAGAATAGCATGCTCTGAGGCATGTAGTTATACTGCAATACGTTCCTGCCTCAGGCCTGTTTTGAGGTACAAGGCGAAAGGACAAGTAGCTTTAAAACTTGAAAAGTAGATGCCTTTTACTGTAGCTGCATATGTAACATGCAGTTATATTCAATGGTTTATTGAGTGTGTTAATTGTGAGCAATAAGGCTGAAAAAGCTGTCTCCTAATGAATAGCTTCCCCCCCCCGGCTCCCCCCTCCATCTACTGCGGTTCAAAATACTTTCAGAAAGCAGACATAAACTCCAAAGAAAGAAAATCCAATTGCATTTGGGGACTCAAATATCTGTTGTTCTAAAGTTGCTGCTGTAGGAGTAGTATTATGGGATATTCAGTCAGTCAGAGCAGCATCTTAACTGTTACTACCTTTCTCCTCATGACAAGAGAGCTTAGCAAATACAACTGCCCAATCTATGTCATCTCCACTAAGGATAAACCCGTGGCGAAGCAAGTACCTCTGTTAAGAATGAACAGTTTAACATGGTGGTCTGATTGATCTTTGCTTCTAGTGTAGTGTAAACCTGGGGTGGCCCAATGAAATTATTGGAGTGACATCAGTAAAATCAAGTGCTGTGACAGAGCATCAGATCTGCAATGTGAAACTCTCTCTCCACTGAAATCAAGGAGAATTAGAGGCTGATTTTGGTGCTGGAGGGATTTCACCTGGAGATATGTTACTAGTAATTATAATGGATTGCAGTGAGGTACAGAAGTAACTTCCAATGTCAGTAGTCAGGGATTCATGACAAGAGATCTTGTGTGCTTCATCAAGTAGAAAAAAGAACAGAATTATTTCCAGACTTTAAAATGGTTTAAAGTAAGAGAATAAAAATAATGAGTGACTTACAGTGGTTCAAAGAAGTGAAATCTGGTAGAAGGGGAATGTAAAACTGAAGATAATTTGTTATTATTTCTATGTTTGTATTACACTGGCATGGAGTGGCCCAAAAGATGTTGCAAGAAGAAATCTAGTGTCCTAAGGAACTTCAGGCCAACACTAAGAAGAAGGTCTGGCTGCGGGCCTGACAAATTAATTGATGAGGCCAGATGCATGGGAGAAATCATAATACTAATTTTGCAGTTGCTGTACTGGGCTTCCCATAGGTCAGCTCGGTGTAGTTCATGGCTGGCCTGACCACAGAACACTTACAGCACTATGCTAAAAAAATTCAACGATGATCTACCAGAAATAATGTATATTGAATAAGTAATAATTTGGTAGGGGAATTTCTGCTTTGCATTCTTAGTAGCTGTCTTGCCCTTACCTTTAGGGATGGTATTTCATCTCCATTTTCACTAAGGATGGTAATAATTTAATTTTGGAGCCATATCCAGATTGCCCTTCATCTCTGTGTCAAATCCATTGTGATCTGACTTTAGTTTTTCTTTATGGCGCTGAAAAATCTTTTGCTATTTGTTCCTATGGATGTTGCAGGATCTTGCTCATTTGGTAATAATTTTAATTCTATAGAAACTCCTTTTGACCTCTGAGACACAGCGCTTTTCATTGACCAATTCTAGTTTTCCCTTTCCTTACAGGCTTTCCGTACTGGACAAATAACAAACACCAAAGAACAATGAAATAATCAAGGCTGAGGCTCACCCCTCAGAAGGATCCTGGGAGGGACATGAATGTCAGAGAACAACAGGATGAGACATAAAAATCACAGATAAGTTTCTATTGACATTCTTCCACTATTAGAAACAAGCTGTCATAAAGAAAAGAGAAAACCAACAGAGGGTGGCTGGAAAAATTATTTATCTGAACTGGGGAAAAAAGGGATATGTCACACTTTCCCTTTCAGTCTTTTTCAAAACACAATTCCAATCAAAGTGTTCAGTTCAAATTCTGAAATTTAGGCATATTCAAGAAAAAGAAATAAATTGTCAAATTCAAAACTTTCTGATTAACACAAAATTCTTCTCCCTAAGTTTTTTTGCTTGCTACATTGTGCGTATTTTGACCTTTTTCCTCACTTTAAACGCCTCCTGTCACTGGTTCCAGATATTATGCAGCTACTTTCTTCAAGCTGAAAAGGGAGATTGGAAGAAAAAATGGATGGAAAAAGGGATGGCAAGTTTTCTTTGATTCCCAGGTTTTCTCTCCCAGAATATTTTCTGTTACTGTGCTACACAGCAGGAATCTAAGTTTTAAGACTGGAGAAAAAGAAAAAAAAATAGAAATAAGAAAGCTGAAATGATTGGTTTTGTCAATCCTTGGGAAAAATGTGATAATTGACAAAAAAAAAAATCAGACAGAACAGTGCTAATATTTGATGGTCTTATTTTTGTGGAAGAGTCTCTTATATTGACTTAATGATATCCACTGGAATTGAAACAACAGTGTCTACACAAGGGACTTACCCTGTTTAATTGCATCAATTGAAAGTGATTCAATTTTTTTGGCAGAGACAAACATAGGGAGATGGAAAAAATAAATGGCTATTTTTTTCATGGTGAAATAAAGGGGAGGAAGCAAAGTAAACAACTTCTGGCCCTGAAATGCCATATTATTATATCTAGGAAACCATGACCAAAAGATGCTAATTTGTCTCAACTCACTCACTGTGAGGGATCCCTTTGATCCTCCTGCCTTTCTTAGAGTGTGATGTTCTCACATTTTAATGCAGTATCATTTGACATTGAGATGCAGGGAAAATTGTCCAGTAAACAGCTTTCTTGTACTGATTCGGAGCTTGTGGGAAAGATTATAGCATGAGCTGGAGCCTGCCACAAGAGAAATGGATTATTACTCTGGGAACACTTACATCAAGGAGGGCCCTTTTACAGCTGAAAGAGGCAACCTTTTACAAAGAGCTGTGTTCTGTGAACTCCTTGTCAGCTTGCTGAAAGTGCTAACTCACTTACAGCATACAGGTCATTCCTCCCTAGAAACATGGGAGAAAAGCTTTAGCATGCTATTTGTGACTTCTTCTCCTTGAATGTAAAGATGTTTTCGACAAAATGACACCCCATCAAAGAAAAAAAAAATAAAAATCAGATTTAATGAGACAGATGGTTTAGGGAGGCAGGAGAAAAGGGGTGGCTTAAAAGACATCAATGCTACATTCACAGTAGCTTAACCTTTCAACAAACCAGGCTGTGTGATTCGGATAAAATGGGAGTGGTGGCATTTTCGAACCAAAATCCAGTTCTGATAAATCTCAGAGCCGGCTAACAAGGTCCCCCTGAATTTCCACACTGCTAAAATCCTGATTTTCTTCCTATCAGTTTCAGTGTTATGATAAAACTAAAAGGCTCACAAGGGAATGTTTTTAATTTTGTTTTTGAAGGTTTGTTTTTTTTTTAAGTCAAAGAGAACTATAGAATAAATTATTACAAGGACATTAAAAGGATTTCATTTCCTTGAGCATACATATGCATTCTGCTGTGGCGTGTCCTCTCCCTCCCAGTGTAGCCATTGATCCACAGCTTTTATAATGAACTCTAATAACAACTCTATTACTGCAAGGCTCCTGATTGGCTCAGGCACCCACAAAATTAGCTACAAAGAAGCCAGCTTGTCAATATTAATTCCGCCACAGAGATTACTTGTTATGGTAGAACAAAGGTGTTTTGGCTCGAGCTGAACAACTTAACTCCTTGTCTCATAAAATTTAAGCTGCTATTGATCGCCTTCTTCCATTGTGCTGAAGGATTAAAAAAAAGCAGGCGCGCGCGCGCACAGATGCAGGCAGACACCAGCATGCTGAATCACTCTGATGCGTTCTCCGAAACCACCAGCCGCCCCTTTTCCTTTGCTTTCCTTCCCCTTCCTTCCCCTCCCTGTCTGCTAAGAATCATTCAGTAACATGAAGCAAATTAAATCAATGAATTCATCCTAGCAGATGGGTGCTTTAACAGTCAGTTAGCCTTTAGATAATTGAGGCGTTGACTCCGGAATCATAAAATGGATGGCTCGTTTGTACATTTTACTGAAATAGATCACCGAGGTTAAATAAATGAAATCCCATTTGTCAGGCAGTAATAAATGGCCTCCCCTTCTGCAAACAGCTCTGTTTGGCCTAATAAATACAGGGATGTTACAGTGCTCCTCCCTTGATAGGGTTATGGCTTAATGAAATGGTCTTTCCTCTGCTTGTTTTTGCCTCCTCCTGCACCGTGTGATAAGTAGCGAACCAACGAAGCTTGTAATTACAATCTTACAGAGAACCCAGCCAATCTGTATATAAATCTCACCATCCAATTACAAGATGTAATAATTTTGCAGTCAAGCTGGTAATGAGGTCTAATACTCATGCATGTGATAATCCCCCCTGGATGCTGACTCTATCAGATGTTAGCTTTGTAATTATACTGGCAGAAAATCATTATTTCATGTTCAGCAGAAAAATGAGGTTGGTGGGAAGTTAATTTTCTCTATGCTCTGTGAAGCATAGACAAAATTTTAATGATTTAATCATTATGGTTATCCCTTTTGCAATTGACCCGCGTTACTTCTGTAGAAACATTGGCACATTTAAAAGTCCCTGTTACCCGATAAAGCTTGCCAGGTATGCAGCTTTTAATGTAAGAATAACCGTATACAATTAAACTATTAACCTGCTTGATAGGGGAAAAATCCATAGTTTTTATGTTTTCATTATTTACACATAGGATCCAAAGGAATGTTTATGTCCAGTCCACACTGCGCTAGAAAAAGACTCTTAAATAAAGAAAAAAGAAAAATGCTATAATTAGGATGTAAGCTCTCAGAACAGAACAGCAGGTTCACAATGTTCACAATGGTATTTTAGCAGCTCAGTAATCTTTTGTTCCCTTCCAGTGTAGGAGACATTCATGAGATGTTATACCTCCACACAAAGAGCTTATTATGCATAATCAGCATTTTCACAAGAAATAGTTTAAAGAAATCGCTTGTGATACATATTTTTAATTGTTCTTTTCTCTTCTCAGAATGTTCTTGTTATTTCTGTTTGTCTGGCCTGCCAAGGGGAAGGACACAGAATAAGAAAGAAGTCACAACATTGAGATGGGAGAGTGAGAAAATAAACAGCAGCGCAAACCAAAACTACAAGAGAAGTAGGTAGGCAGGGCAAAAACCAAAACATATTGCAGATTTACAGCAACTAAGATATTTAAGAATCAATTACCTCAAAAAATTAAAGTTAATGAAAATGTCATAAAATTCTTTTGTACTAGGGTTTCAGCTAAAGACCGGAAGACATGTATACAAATAGTACTTAAACACTCCCAAAATCACTTAGATTTGTAAGCTTAATTCTGCTATTTCCAGCTTTTGATTCTGCGCCCATAATGTTCATTAACTTGTTTACATCACATCTATATATACATGTGCATATATATGTATATGCATGCATGTGTATGTATATGAATATTTATGTGTATATATGCTCTGTTTCTCTAAGACAGACGTTTTGAAAAGGTTAACTGAATTTTATCTTCTGGAAATTTCTTTATACTTCCTTTTGAAAAAGGAGCAGGATTAAGACCTGTGCTATACTTCAGTTGATGACTTTTGTGTAGGCTTGATCTGGTATGTCCAGAGGCTTACCAAACCAGAACCCAATTAGTACAGGAAGTATGTGAAAGATAACCTCATATCTGGTTCCTGCTAGGCTTACAAGTTAGACACGGAGCTTTTGTCTCAAGACAAAAGCAGTTACGGGTAATGTCCAGAGAGTGACTTGTAGGTAGGCACATCTTCTGAGCCCTTGGGGTGTGGCTGGTTCCACCTAAGTTCAGATTTGGCCTTCCATGCCTGGGCGAGTCACCTAGAGCCCCTTTACAGCCAGTGAGAACACCAGGGCTGCCCTCCTCTTACCCAGCTGAGGTATCTATCTACCTTTGGATAAGGTGATCTGTACCCCAGAAGTGCCTTTTCATCCATTGGCTATAAAAAATAAGAAATGAGTAGTTCAGATGTTGATGGCTGCTGAGTAGGCCTCAAAGATTAGCTGAAATAAATTCTACCCTTACCTCCTTCGTGGATCCAACCCAAAACGGCCCTGGAGAAGGCCTGGGGTCTATCATGCATCATGTATTAAACTCCTAATCTAGTGATATAAAAAAGGCAACTTGACAGACACGAATCCTGATCTAATTACAGTTCTCAGCCTTAAAAAAGGATTATTTTTTAATGAGTCCTGTAACTCAAAGCACATATATATTTAGACAATTTATCAAACCTCTTAAGAAGAAAATCCTGACATTAGTTATGGCGGTTCCACTGGTACTCCATATGTTTTCTTCCTGCAAAAGAAGCAGGATGGTGATGAGGAATGCACGTGACTTAAAATTAATTAGGTTATTAAGAAGCAGTGAAGACTAAGGGACTTGAAGAGGGACATAATACACTAGGCAAATGGACAGTCCTTTGCTGACAAACCTACCGTGTGTAACATGTGTTGGATGGAGAAATTTGAAATACTTAATGAATTACTGGATACAAAATAAATTGTTCTGAGTTGGTAAAAAGATAAGGGTGTTATTATAGACAGCTGAATCCAAAGTAATAAAAAATGTAAATAAAATATTAGATTAAGAATAATATGGAAAATAAAATGTGAAATGCCATTTAAGTCAAAGGCACTTCGTTTTCTAGAATATTGCATTCCTTTCATACCATGTCAACTGGGGTTGCCATCTTTTACAAATTTTACCATGAGTTTGACATGTTTTGGGGGGCAGGGATTGGGTATAGATGTATTCTTGAGGTCACGTTTTTGGGTAATATTTCTAGGTTGCCTTAAAAAAAAAAAAGAAATATAATTGTATCAGTTTGTTCCCTAAACAGTAGGCCTGGTGGATTGTGGCTTCCTAAATGTTAGTGTCCTGCACTTTTTTCTTTCCCACACTTCAGAGACCCTTCTTGTCTGCGTAGGCCCTCATCTGCTTGACCCACTTATCCATTTGGTGGGCAACTAGCAGAACGCACGACCAGTCTGCGGCAATGTGTTTGCTGAATGGATGGCAAGTGTGCATCTGCTGTCAAGCCAGCTATTTATGATCCTGTAAAATGGGTACGGACACTACTGTTTAGCTGTCTTTTCCTGGGAAAGGGCATTGAGTGTAAAATGGAGTGTGCAAATTCAATACAATTGGTTTTTCTGTCTGAAATATATTTTTACACTTACATAAATACTTTTGCAAAACACTGTGAGATGTAGAGATGAACCTGTTGTCCTGAACTCACATCATAAAAAGTTCTCAACTTTTTATTTAACCAATGAGACATTTTTCTCACTGAGGTTGAACTAGGATTAAAAGTCAAGTGAGTTTTACTGCTGGCTAGAGAATAGCTGAACAAGATTGTGTTTTTATACCATAAATTAGCTCACAGAATGCAGGCAGAGAGAGGCTAGGAGCTTTTGGGTTAAGACATTGGATTTAAATCCAATAGAATACTTTAGGTGTTGCATACGTATGGTGATGTTCTAGAGGGTGGATATTACTTATACTTTCCTCATTTTCTGCATGAAGTATTGAAGATGTGAACTTGTCTTACAGGACTATGACTAAGTAAATCTTTGCTACTCAGCAAGCAGTAAGAAGAAAAACGGTAACTCAGCTTCTCACCCAACTTCAGCAAAATGTTTCTATCTCGTGTTAATCTCTCTGAAATTACCAGAGGAGGTATGCAGATAGTGGCTGTGTCTAAAGAGCAGCACATTTGTGTTTTTCAAAACAGCCTGCACTAATGATTGTTCTGTGGTCTAACCATTGCATCTCTTGGAACTTTCTGATGCTTCTTCTAGTGCATCGTGGCTTAGAGGGACATGTCTGGAAGACTTGCAGTTCCTCACGTTACACAGGCCAGTTGGTAGGTGAACTGCATATAAATTTGGGGGCTAATTTGTTGACCTAGAGATGCTTCATTGAGAGAGAGCAAACCTAGACAAACAGTGGGCCATGACTGAGTCCTAGGATGTGATAAAATATCAGGTAGAAAGATTTTCCTCTTCTTAGTTGCTCTTAGCACAATCTCTGCATTCCCTAACACAGACTCACTTTTCCCCTACTTGACAGCTCTGGCATTTTCTTTGAGTGCTATAATCCCCCGAATGTCAGCTATTTGGGATCCTTGAGCCAAAGAGCTTCCCTTACATCCAGTCGTGTTCACCTCCTGTTTCAATATGGACTTCACCTTCAAAACAGTGGAGAGCAAGTCAATAAGACTGCATGCCCACCTCACAGCCGGAGCAGTGTCTGTGGCTTCTCTGCGGACTTTGTCTTGCACATCCACCTCGTCTTTGTTCTATGACTCTCCCTTTCTGGGACCTAACTGCAGCCAACCCACAGAGGTGGAAACTTGGCAAAGAAAAGTATGGAAACTCTCTGTGAAGCAGCCTTTGATTTTTTAAGGGTTTGCAAGAGATCAGCATGATTCTATTTGAGCGTAGCTAAGATTGTATATTCCACTGAACAAATCCAATCCTTAAAAGAATTTCCAGGTTCAGCTATAATTTCATTGGGCAGCTTTCGACAGCTGAACCCATTGAAACTGAAAATAAAATTCCTAGTGTGTTTTGCGCAGAAAATAGGAAGTCCTTTCCTGATGCGAGATGCTACCAAAGCCTCATATTAAGGGGTTAATTTATAAAAAGGCACTGTCTCTTAGTAGTTGCTAGGTAACACTGACCTTTTCCCAAAGGCTATACTCCGCCAAGGAGGGTGCTTTGGCAGAGGTAATGATTCTGTCTGGGGTTTACTCAGAGGGTTGGTGGTGACTTATCCTGCAAGGAAGTTGAGAGGATATAGTTCCAGAACAGTCATCTTCCAGCCATCCTGCTCTTCCATTCATATTTCTCTCTCTCTTTTTAAAAACAACCCCCAAAAAAAAAAAAAGAGGAAACCCACAGTTTCTCTAATTTGCCTGTGAAACCACATCACTGTGGTTGCAAGAACTATCCATCCTTCCATGTAGACTGGGCACTAGTAATGTAAATGACTATTTTGCACCTACGACTATAAGAAGTACCAAATTACAGTTGTGAAATCTTCTTTTCAGAGTAGTGAAAAAAAAAAAAAGCCCATTTTCAAAGTGATTATTGAAACCTCTTCTTTAGAATGAGTAAGAACTTCATAACGCAATGAATTTTTAGGTAAGGTTTATTTCTGCTTCTGATTATATGTCAGCATCTTATTTTTTGTATTAGGATCACTACTTTATTTCTTTACTACTTCTGTGTTTTGCTGTATTTTTTAAGAGAAAAGGAAAAAAATGCTTGAAAATATGTATATTTTCCACATGCACACCCAAATGATTTGTAGATTGGTGAGACAAACCTAATGACAAGCAGCGTATTTAGCTCTGTGACTAAAAATTGCAATTAGTTTTTTTAAAAACTAAACATTTTATGTAGAAAAAGGTGCATAGACTTCATCCTTATGGACCAGGGTAACTTACATGACAACTTGTTAAATCGATTTTATGCTTCTTTTAGATCTGCTATTCAATTTTTTAAAGTGCAGATACCATGGCAACCCCCTCTCTCATACGGAACGTATGCTGCTTTAGAGATAAAGAGCAAGTACACGCAAAGATGGAACAGGATGACATGTAAACTTTTTTTTTATATTCACACTTCTTTGGATGAAAAAATATGCTACACAAACATCTTTTCTCTCAGCTGCAATACATTTTATTAAGCAATCACATTTTGTACAATGCAATTAATTAATCTTTAGCTCATTTCATAAATATTATAGAAGGAAATTGCATCCTATGCTTTTCTTATATGTATGTACATGTATGTGTATATATGCATATATATAGCCAAAGATTTATTCATATCACTGTGTTTGTTATAGAGTATAATAACTCCCTAAAGACTGGCATTAACATCTATATTTTTACTGATTTTCTTATCATTCCTTAATAGTAAGAATGTAGCACAGTTTTTTGGATTTGCTTTGATTTTATGAAGGAGCTACATAGCTGCTTGGAATAATTATTTTTAAAAGAAAAAACAAAACACAGCTGAAGTATCAGTTCTGAGAAAAATCAGGAGGACCTATATGTACTTGGCTATCTTGGCCGTTATTTAAATTGGATCAGAATTTTCAGAAGCAGGATAGTATATTGGATTCCTCAATTAGCTTTCTAAATAATTAACTTCAGAGGAGTCTGCTGGGGCACAGTGTTTTTGAAAATCTGGTCTCTTATGCGAGTTGTTTTAGAAAGAGTTGGATTTAGGTTGTGAGATATTGTTTATATCCAAAACAAGACAATTGATCAAGGAAACTGCCATTTCTTATCATCAAAACCCAGTTTCCTTCTGTATTCCATACCTTGGTTAGAGATAGGATATACTTGAGATTTCAGCATCTTGCTGCTTTCTTTATTTTTATATTCAGGCCTGGTTCTGTGATTAAAGAAAGACTTGAAATACCAGTAATGTGTCTACCAATACAAGCTGCACACTCATTTCAAGTTCCTGTATGAGTTAGTTTAAGAAAGAAATCAAAACATTTTTTCAGGATTTAAAAACACACTACTTAATCCAAAATCCTTGCTGTTCTGAACCCCAGTTTTGTCATTCCCACCCATAAACCCAAACAAATTACTCTCTTATATGATCTTGTTGTTGATTATACAGATGACTTTCACATGCTCTGGGCACCACGAGAAGGCAGGGTGTAGGGTCCATTGTGCCATTTCTGGCTTAAACATCATTAGTACTGGCATTTGAGTACCTTTTATAATGTCATTATTTAAATAAAGCAAACACCAATGCATCATTTGTCTCGTATTTAAAGACTTGGTTTTGTTGCATTTTTGACACATACACTACTGTCTGGCTGTTGTTGCCCATTTCCACCTGCCTGTTTACTGGTCACTGTTTGTACTTGTTGGCATTAAGTTTTGCCAGCTTACATTTCTTTTTGCAAGCTTCAGTAGGTTTGAAAGTTTAGTTTGTTTTTGATAAGATGCAAAAGTCCAAAACTGGTATATCAAATATGCTTGTGGCTGCAAATCTCTGAGGAAAAGACTCTCACAAGAGACTGACTACAAATAATAAATGGAAATATAGGCTTTTCTTTCTTTTTCTTCACACCTTTCTGATGGCAGTGTCTGAACCAACTCTCATTAAAATAGGGACTCCCATTGATGGTATTAGGACGTGTGCCAGGCATCCTAGCATCACAGGAATTCACAGCTGAAGCTCCAAAAATCAGGAAAATTGCTATTAAAAACTTATTTCTGCATCTTTGAATTAGAAATAATTCTCTGTTCATGTTTAGGGGGATTAGATACTGGAGTTCATGTTCACGATGTTTTCCCTTTGTTGAAATCAATTTGCCTGTACCGACCACTTACGTTTTAACACGAAAGTAATGTGATGGTGAGAAAAAGCATGGCATATTGGGATGTTCCTCTGAGTGCTGTTCCCTGAGGCAGCTGCTGGAGAGTATTGAAGAGAGGCTAAATCAACATGGCCTACCTTTTTCTTTTTTATTTATTTATTTTTTTTTAACCAGAGACCAAATGCGTAACCTCTGTGATGCAAATTATATTTAAGCAGCTCTGGGGACTGGATATGGATTGGTGCTTTGGTGAGCCCGGGTCTCTTTACGCAGCCACAGAACAGTTTGTCTCTATGTTACAAGGCCGACTGTGGTACACATTATTTGTATATGAATAAAGCAATGAGTTTGGTTTAGAATTCTTGATGACAGATGTGAATTGATTTGTTCTTTATTTCAGTTTAGTTTTTATGAAATTATTACTTTCAAAGTGGGTAGCAGTGTGGAAAACCAAGATGACTGAGAAGTGTATTATCCAACTTGGTTTAATAAATGCATATTGAAGGGTTAACTTCAGTCAAAATACAGTCGTTAAAATACACTCCAAACAAACACATTTGTAAATGTAGATAGTGTATCTTGTAGTTTCCCAGCTCTGAGTTCATAACTGACTAGAAATACAAAAAAATATGTTCTACAAATGCTTTCAAATAATGATACCTTCAGGACAATACATGAATTACAAAAATCTGAAGGTCTCAAAGGTCTATTTGTCAGGTATCAGCAATTATTATCAGTGAATTTTGTAATGCAGCTATTAGGAATGCTAAACGGTATGGGAAATGTATTTTTTGTTTATACATTGTAGCAAATATTCAGGAAATGAGAGTAAAATTAAGTTACATAGAGAGACTGGTAGATAGATTTCTATTCGACTAAAAAACCCTTTTTGCTGGCTTTAATTGTAACTTGTGAAAATAGTCGTTACAGTTGTTGCATATATTTAAAAAAATTAGATTCAAAATATTTCCCAAAATTAATTTTTTCCTTATTTTATTTAATAGCCATTTCATTGACAATATTTTATTAATTGTAGTTGTTTGTAAAGTAAATTTTTTTTTTGTGCTCAAAGGATTTATTTATGCATTAAAAAAATACTTTCTCAAATTACATCTTTGTTTCCTCCTCATACAGAACTCTCAGGTAACAGCTAAACAAGCTCCCAGCTCCAGATTCGAAGCAAACAATTCAAAGCGTAGGTTTCAAGTAAAAAACATTTCAGCAAATTGCCTGATGGACTTGGCTTATTTTCATCTTGGCAGTACTACTAAACCTCATATGATTACACTTTATTTTGAGGAAAGACCCAGAATAAAATAAAATAAAAAACAAAAAATACCACCACCACAACTACAAATGCTGTTAAAGAAGTTTTGTGTTAAGGTGTACACATCACATAAAGTAATGTAATTTTTTTCTTTATTTCACTGAGGCTTCTTGGGGAGGGGGACGGACACACAACAAAAAAAAGAAGCAGCTCTTAGCATAAAACACAGACTTTCTCTTAAAATAATTACCAAAGAAAGTAAATTTTGTCAGAACTTGCCAAATGAAAGGTTCTTAAAACTCTTTTTTTGCCACTGTCTGTTGTTATATATTTTGTAAAAGGTAATTCTCAGTGATACCAATTAAAGAATATCCTTAATACATTCAATTCAAATGTTGTTTTAGTCTATTAAGTGTAAAATTTGTTAACTGAAAATGGAACATGTCAATAACAATAATTTAATTATCTAACACACTGTATTTTTAATAGCAGTAAAAAAAATAACAATTTGAAGTATTTCTTCTTCCAAGATAAACACTGTTTTTAAATAAAAGCTTGAATAAGCCTCTGATTTAGGAAATAAGCATGAAAAACCTTCCAAAAATTGTACAAGTTCCCATTAACTGTCATTTAAATGTTGTCAATCAAATCTGTTTGCATCTGGTACTGATGCCATGTGAAATTTATTTATTTAAACTTTCAGTCACACATGGAAAGTTTTGCAGATGGTGTCTCTTCTCATCTGTTTTTTCCAATTCCGCCCCCCCTCCTAAACTCCAGTTCTTACTCTCTCGACCCCCCAATTTGATTCCTCCTTCTTCTAAAAAAATAGATCTAATCAGTAGCATGTTAAACAAGAGGGGATCTTTTATGTATTCTGTGTTAGGACAAGGAAAGCATCGCTGTAGATCACTAGAATAAACAACTCAGGCTGATTCAATTACAATGCCTGGGCCAGGCTTTTATCTGCTGGTGACATCATTTCAATCAAAATGTAAAATAATACAATCCAATAGATGCAAGAGGGAGAGATAGGACACAGACTGCTGCACTTAGTCATTTAATAAAAAAAAGTGGAAGAAAGCTCTTTCTGACAGGCTGCTAGGACTTCCATTTCCAAAACTCTATTACCTTGTATAATAGTATTCAAAAGAATTGAATGCAGGAAATTGTCTATTACTTTTTATTAGTAGAAGCTGTTATGTAGGATACAGCCTACTGCACTGTTTTTTCTTTGTTCCTTTAATTAACAAAAGCATGAAATCCTTCTATTGGCAAGGACCTGTTCCAAAGCTTCTGTTGCCTTCTGTTTTTACTTAAAAGGTGGGTTTTTTTCTTTTCTTTTCTCTGAATGTCTTTTTCTTTTTTTTTATACTAAAAAAGTAATTTTTTTTCAAGTCACTGTAATCGAAAGTCTATCAGTCACCTTAATGGGCTAGGAGAGGGTAGAATGCAGATACATTTCCATAGCCGCGGAACCTTTTTTATAAGAAAGTTTCACATTTGAGGAGTAAGGGAGAGTCCGACTGTAACCATGTATAGTCTAGTGCCAGTCTTCTGACTGTTTCACTTGCTAGCAGAAATTTGCTTTTGTTACTTAGTTTATTATGATAGAAAAAAGATAAATTGATACATATCGATTTGATAGATGCACAGTGCAAAGAAACATATTCTTTTTTCAGGCCATATCCTTGATTCTATAAGATTGTCTGTGACAGCGTAGGACAGGACTTTGTAAATATCATCAATCTGGCCATCCTACACAATTCTCTTGAATTTTACTGGGGGTAAAACTTGTAGACCTGAGTCCAATGAGGTGTAGTTTTACTGACTTCTACATTCACATATATAATATACCAGAAAGCTGATACAAAATGTAGAACAACATTGTACCTTTGGAGAGAATTTATTTCATTGATTTTAACGATTAATTACATATATAATTCAGGTTCACTGCTATTAGGTTCATAAAGGTCTTAGTAATGTTATTTAATAATAACTTCTACAGCTAAATTGTGATATTGGGTAACAAACAGGAGCTTGCCAAGGGCAAACAATGACTGCTACAGTGGTCACTGAAGCACTCTTCCCACTATGCTTACCATTTTAGGGTATGTTATGAAGAAGCAGATTGAGTCAAATGGCTAACTGCAGATGTTGTCCAAGGACATGAAACTCCTTAAATGAATTTATCAACATCTTCTTTACTGATGTAATGATTTGTTCTCTTCTTTTGCATTTACCAGTAGCAAATAGATCTGAAGAGATCTGAGGTCTTTGGTAGTCTTGAGAGATGTTGGCTTGATGTCTTCTCTTGCTAAGAAAGAGATTTCTGCCATTCTGGATGGCATTATTATTCAGGCATGTGGTAAGCTTTTTCTGGTGATTTCTGAAAAGGATACATATGAGAATGAAGTAATAAACTGCTATGTTGGGAATGAACTAGCAATGACTGTAATCGCTGAATATTTAATCCCCCCTTTGACAACCATCAGGTGTGTTTTATAATTTTTTAAATTCATTATTGAAATATGCTATCTTTTTAGGGTTTCTATGATGCCTACCAGCATTCTTCTGCTGTTGCAGTGGGCTTAGACCATAGCAGGATGGAATCGTGACCAGAATCAGACGAGCAATGTTAGACTCACAGCACCTGAACAAACACAGACAGCTGGTCCTAACAAGGATATTTAAAAACATGTAAACTAGTTATCTAAAATCCCTATCTATCTAGCCAATGAAGAGATAAGAACTTGAAGGGTGAAGGATATTTAAAGCTAGATGTTGGGCTACATGGGACAATGGCATATGGAGTGTTACTGCTCCTGTAATTTGAGTGCTTGAGCCAAAGTTGTATATTAAGTTATTTAGCCCATCTTTTCCTTCCTGACAGTGGCCTCACGTCCTCAGGTAGGATGAAAGGTGGACCAGTCCTAAGCCTTATCAGTATTCCAGAGGTAAGGGTGTTTTCCAGGAAGATGAGACCTATGGATTTCAACTCCTGCAGGCTGCAGGAGTGTCTAGCACTTTCATCCCTTAGCTTTTAGCTGAGTGAGCTGTCTGGTAGACTGTTACTGGAAAAGAAGGGTATTTTACCATGTCTATGACCATGCTTTTGAGCACTGGGCTGTGCTGAATTCATCATTGTCCAAGTGTATTAGGAAAGGTCTATATGGGCATGATGGAACAGAGAAAGTTGCTTGCATTTTTAGCCATTTCTCAGTCCCATCACAGGTTAAGTTGTGTGTTAGCTTAGAGAAGGCTAATGCATTTGTGTGACTGTCTCAGTGCTCAGGAAACTCTGTCATCTGAAATGGAGATATGAGCTGTTTGTAGGTATCCCTGGACATAGCGCTGGAGACCAGACATTTGTCAGAGATTCATTGAGTCTTCACCTCAGTTCAGGCGGAACTCATATGATCTGCATCTTAAAGCATAGTTTTAACCTAAAAAATGTACATATGTCAAATTTCATGGGTCAGAACTAGACCTTTTCCTAGAATATCTGCCATATATGACCACAAATAGATTTTTGACCTTACGTAGGCATGAAAGTGCTCAGTGTGAGAATTTCATGGCTATCCTAACCAAAGTCCTCACTTAAACATATGTAGTTGAAACCCTTCAAAGTCATCTTTCTTCATAAGAAAATAAGCCAGGAAGGATAGCAAATGGCAGAATTTAACAACTGAAATCCAGAACCGGCCTACTACAAAATGTTTTTGTGAATGGTGAGGATGCAATCCCCTCTGGATGAAAGTAGAATGTCTCATATACCATTAGGCTTGAGTAATGTAGGCTTTTTGGAAACACGTCTTTAGTGAGCATGCATGAATGTTCAGTTTATAACAGAAAAGTTGTTTTCCTAGAATTTCAAAAAACCTCAATACATTAGGCACATGAGTTTAAAAAAAAGAAGTGAGACAGTACTTGTTGGTCCTGATTCTCCAGTCTAGTAGAACCAAGGAATACAGAGGTTAACTTCTCTGCTGGATGCTTCTCTCTGTTCTCCTGCTGTGCTACTGTGCTTTCCACTGTGCACATCTCTGCCCAACTCTAAGAATTTTAGCCCCCTTTTCCAGTCCCACTTGGTTTACCCTTTCCTGCCTGGGGTCAGCTCTTGATTTACTGCTTTTAGCCTGATGTTTTTGTTCTCCTGCAATTTCTTGACTCCCCAGACTCTGTTCCGTTTGAATTACAGCGATATTCTTTCCTGAAATCTGAAGGTTACGGAGTCCCATCCTAGCTGGAGATTGTTTCAAGGTCTAGCCAGAAATGACAGTATTTTTTTTAATAGGGATTACTTTTCTATGCCTAGTTATCAGTATGTCTTGAAAATACTTGAAGTACTTCATATAACTTTAAAAGACTAAACATATCATAAGAAACCCTATTTTTTTCTAAGAAAACTTTATTTTGAATTCTAGATCTTAATAGGTCTGAAGCATTTCCATAGCTCTGACTAAATGCATCTGATGAAACAAAATATACAGAAATTTGGATAATTAACTGTTAGCTTTGTATCTTTGTAGCCTTTTTTTTTTTTTTTTCATCATTATAACAGAAAACTGTGCCAAAATAGCAAAACCCTGACTGTTACTAAAGGCAAGCTGAGCATCAAATATACTCACCTTACAGCTTGTTTAGAAGTCTTGGTATTCCTGTATCTTTCAGTGCAGGATGATATGTAGTCTTTTGGGTGTAATAGTATGTACAAAATGCATCAGCCTTTTCTCAAAATTTGACTTTTGGAAATAGTTTTGCAAAGTGTTAGTCTTAGGTAATCAGGGAGCAGGCAAGGGCAGGATTTGGTTTCCTTTATATCTTTCACACTGCACGTTTAATCTGCATGTAAATTAGAGTAGATTATATTATGTTTTTTGAGGTTATAGGGTTCCAATTGTTGGCCCTCCGTTTCACCATTATCTTAACTTAAGTCATGCTTCATTGCACATGCATGTTTGGTGAGCAGGCAGTGTGGTCAGAAAGATTTCTCAGACAAAGCTTATACAGGAACGTACTTTATTCTGTGAGCATCTTGTGACATGCTGTTCCTGCTATATAAAGTGTCCAAATTAGGCCTGTACATCAAAGTACCTATTGGCCTGCTGTTTAATGTAAACACTGCAATTGATGAGGTTTACGGAAAACCTTGTGCTGTCCATACATGAATGGACTTATGCACCTAAAGAGACACTTAGAATGACTTTAAGCCTGTGGATCCAAACCTGACATTGTAAACTGCGGCTCACCTACTGCATGTTGGCTCCCAGGCATCTTGGCTTCTTTTACTCATCCAGGGTTGTCCTAGGCTTGATCAATCAGAGCAGTTTAAACCATCGGGAAGCAAGAAAGTAGATATTCCATCAAAATCTAAATCCTTTAAAAATCTGAATCTAGGAACTGTTTGGAGACTGTACTGGATAGTGACTGTTGGGATGGGGCTCTTCTGAAAACATGGGGGCAGCTAATAACTTCCTTGGCAATTTGGCTGGAGAAGCACATAGTTAGCAAAGCAGTTTCTGAACACGCTCGAGTCACCAGGCGGTCAGATTGAAATGCCTTCGCTGCTGACGGGGCTATCTCTAGAAACTGGCAGTGGTCTGGAGCAGCAGCGTGACTGTAACTGGGTGGGCTGCTGTTGCTGCTGCTGCTACGGAAAGGGTAGGTACGTGTGGGGCAGCCGCTGCTTCTGGGGGGGATCCGTAGCCAGTCAGTGCTACTCTGCCTCTCATCAGTGCAGATCGGAGAGGAGCTGCGAGCTCCCCGCTGCTCCTCAGTCCTGGTGCCACTCCTCCTCCCTGCGCTTTCCTCACCCACGGCAAGAGTGTCCTGCTCCCACGGTAGTGTTCAGAAGGCAAAATTAAATTTTGCTGGCATTACTGAGAAGCCTGAGCCAGCTCCGACTGCCTGAAAGACTTCAAATCGGTATCTCCTACAACGCTGTCTGCTGAGGGGCTGAGCTGGAATGGCTTTTCTCCCTTCCTATTAAAACTGCACCGCTGTGCGTAGAGTAGTTTGAGAGAGAGAAATTTTACAGCCTAGTGGTTACAGTATTCACCTGGGAGGGGAAGCCGGAGGATTCATTTGTTGTGTAAAGGACTGTTTATTAAGTGGCCAAAGGAAACAAAAAAAAAAAACCAACCAAAGAAGGAAACAGGAGATAAAATGAAAGAGATAATAACAAGCAGCAAAAGAGCTCACAATGAAAGGAGAATTTGATTCAGCAAATTGTGTTGAATTGGTTACTTTTTCATAATTTACTATGGAAAGGCAGCTTTAAAGAGATTTTGATTGTGAATGCAGTCTCTTCCTGTTTTCCACTAACATAATAAATTTCTTATAAAGACAATTGGTCTTAAATATGCATTCTTCCCTCTCTGACTTTTTCCAGATGGGAAATGACATAGTTTAGAGAGGAAGTGAATTAATAATCTTCCTAAATAAAAAAATATCTGGGCAGAGAACCACTTTTTGCAAGGTTTCCTCTGAGTCGTTGAAACCGGCCAGTTTTAGAACGTGGCCTTGGGTTCGGGGCTTTAGTGGGAGGCTCAGATAAAACACCACTCTGTCTGTGAGTTATTGTTAATATGGAGAAAAAGTGTTGTGGTAGCAATGGAAGTGTCCAGTATTGTTGTCTTTGCATTGATATAGGTACATTTGAAATGTACCTATCCATATTTAACAAATATCTTGATTATGAAATATTAATTTCCAGTACATTGAGATTATTTAAAGTATTTTAAACAACATCCAGATAAATAGTTAAAATTTCAAAATCAATTGCAACAAGTGTAAAATCTATATTAAAATGACTTTAACTTGGTAAGACTAATGCCAGAATGATCAGTAATGGCATGACTAAAGAAGGATATTTATCCTACCTTTCCCCATATGGAGAAATCTGCAAGTACCACAAAATAAACTGCTTGACGCTTTATCTGCTGCTGTTGTTAAAGGGAACTGAAACCCTGCATGAAACTGGATCTGTCCCTTGGCAGTGATCCCAGTTAAATAGGCATGTCATTTATCAATGTGCCAATAACATCATTTCTGTGATATTTTTTCCTCCCAGAATTTTGCATTGATAAAAGACTTCTTCAGCCAATAATCTTGCTTAATATTATATCCTAGAAGAAAACTGCCTCTGCTTTATTATCCAACTCTTGCTTCCTACAGCTGGGAATACTAGAACAGATCTGTGAAGAATTAACCATTTTCTTGACTGCGTTAAACTTATTTGTTAAAGGATAAGCTGCTAAGTATCTATGATACACACTGAAAGTAAAACGTAATTTCTGTTTTGTATAGACTGTTATGTGATGTCTAAGAAGAAGAAAGTCCTCGGCTGTAACTCCTGATTCACAGCTGGACTCAAACTTCCTTAAAAGTAAATGTAATATCTTTGTTTCAGCTTTGACCAGCAGATGGGCCTGAGTTTAAAAAATTATTTTAAGTCAGTTTAGATTCCATATTCTTATTTGGTTTTGCCATAGTTGATATTCTATTGCTAATTATAATCGAATATAAATATAAGCATTCTAGGACTTGATTTAGGCCTACAGGTTTGGGGTTTTTTTTTCCCCACATCTTTTTCTTAGTGAAGACAGTAAAGGCATGCTGCTTTTTCTCATTCCACTGCTTCACTGAAGCTGCTTAAGAAAATGAGATACAACAAATCCATTTAGGATTATGTTGAAAAAACATCTCTGCTTTTAATATTAACCAGATTTTTACTGCTGAGTTTTTCTGGCAAATCTCTGAAAGTTTCAGCTTGCAACTTATCCGGATCACTTAAATCTACAACACTGGCTTTGCAGTCTTGCAAGAACATCTGTTTTGATTTCCAGTGCTATCTTTTTTACTCCTAGAACACTAGTGTTTTAGCAGATTTTTTCAGAATCTTAAAGGCCTTAGTTTTAACTCCAAAACTAAATGAAAATCAGGAGGAAGTACCTCAGTGTAATGCTTCTTGGGCTAGTATTTTCATTGAATGTATTCAGTGTAAATTGACAAGGAAACAGCTGGATGTGTACATCACAGTTACTTTTCTATGACTTCAGTGAAATCTGGCAATATAGGAACGTCACGCACTACACCTCTTATTGTGCTGTTGTCGGGACAGAGTTTGTATAGATATACCTTTAAGTTGTAAAGTATTAATTAATTAAACTATTAATTAATGAATATTAATGTGTCTAGTAGCATCCTGTTGCTTTTCTTTGATGGTAAAGGGAAATATTTTGCGGGGGAAGTATTGGTCTCAACCTGAATTTTTAAAAATTATTTTATCATTTTCAAAATGAAACACCTGAAAAAAGCTGATGTATTGTGACCAGATGGTGACTATCAGGTAGAGAAAGGACTAGTTAGACATCTGTTCCTTAAATTGGTTCATCTTTCTAAACACAAGTGTTAATAATGGTATTGTGTACATCTGCACAATGGAAACCAAAACAGGTATGAATTAACTCTGGTTATCACTAAAATCAGAACAAGTGCTCCAATGGGAAAAATAGCTCACTAGCTGCTGGCTTGTGTTCTCACAAGCTTCTTAAGTTAGGGGGAAAAAAAATGATTACCCAGTTTCAAATAACCGTTCCTTAAACATGCTATTTTATACTTCAGATAATTTATATACATTAATTTCTTAGTCCATGTATGTACAGATGTCTTCGTCTACTGGCCAAACCTTTACTCTCTGATACACACCTCTTGTTCTTAACACAAATACCATACAATTGTTGATATTATTGCATCCCAACCTTCTATCAAATTGTCTACTAAAATTAATCTGTCACTTTTTCTGCACACATTCCAACCTAAAAATAATTATGTCTTTATTCCATAGTTAATACCAGCTTGATGCGTAGTGCCCTAAAAACTCAAAGGTACTTCTGGGTAAAAAGCAGGTTAGTATTTACAATGTTTCACTTGTACATTTATTAACAAAACTTCTAATTAAGTAGACCTTTGAGTGGCCTTTTTCATACTTGTACTGTTAGGTACTGTGATCATATTATGACTTTTTTAACATGAAAAATAAGTACTTTATTTGATTTTCAGTTGCTTTGGTTTCTTCTAAATGTTTTTCTCCTTTTTTTTCTGAGCAGGCTAATTTTTAAAAAAAAATGCCATTTTGGAAACAGAAGTTGAATAAGATTTCCCCCCCCCCCCAAAGTATAGAAACAACCCTTTTTGACACACTCAGAAATTGTGTTGGCATGAAATAAAATGACATTTTAAAAATCTCCTCTATCTCTTTTTTTATTGTATTTGCCAAATTTTCCTAGAGCTTCTGAAAAGCTTTGGTCCTGAGAATTCTTTCTTATGGAAAAAATATATGTATATATTTTTTAATATTTTCCCAGCTTTAATTCCAAGAGTCCATGGGAAATATAAATATTTTTTAGTTAGTGTCAGGTACTACAAAAGGTATTGGGAGTTGATGATTGTATAAATTATTATGATAAATATTAACCTTCTTTAATGTAAAGCATTCAGGTAGTTTTTAAATAAATATACTCAGAAGCTGTTATTACTTACTGACATATTTGAAAGGATAGTCATTATTTGAGACATCATGTATTTGCTATTTCCTACTCATAGTGCACATAGGTTTGTTCATTTAAGTCACAAGATACCATTGTTCACTTTGCACCTTCTAGTCAGGAAAAAAAACCCAAACAGGTTAATGAAATACAGATAAGGAATAATATTTCTTTTAGTTAAATCTATGAAATTTTCAGAATGAGCATGAAAACTTGTTGAACTCATGAATGATTACAAAAAAACCCAGCCCTCTGTGAATTGCATGAATTTGGCATTTTTATTATTCCAGTATTTTCTAAACAGTCCTTGTGCTGGTTTGCCAGCTCATGAGAGTTATGTGGATGTCGTAATGCACCTTATGAATCTTTGTTAATATCAGGTGGGAAAAAATGTATTAAAAGATTATTTCTGTAAATCAGTGACCACTCCATAATTCTGTCCACTTCCATTAGCTTTTAATTGTGCCCTGCTGCTTTGTGTATTAAAATCTTTGACATTATGTCTCTCTTATTGAGGTTAGTGTTCATTTATATGACTAACTGCAAGGGTGGATGGGTAAAATGAAAAAGAAAGGTGGGATCCTGTTTTCCTCTTCTGTCTCGCTCTCTTTCTCTCTCTCTCTCACTCTCCCCCTCTTTTCTAAACAAGCTAAGAGTTTTTATAATTCATCACCTGGCTGACAGATGAGTTCTGCTGGAGAATATTAGAAAATGTCTCAAATCTCATATATATGCTAATGGTATGCTGAGACTGGTTGGTGGTATGCCGGAGTTTTTAATCTGTCTCGACCAGTGTGGAAAGTGGAGGAGACAAGTCATTGCACTCGACAATTTATGATCAAACAACTGAATTGTAAAGGAAGAAGGACATGCAGAAAAGGAGAGTAATTTTCTGATTTAACAGCGTTGTTACTACAAATAAAGAAATCTTGATTTTGACTGCACTCGACATTAAATGAGTTTCCTGTGCCCTGCTCTGAATTTTTCATTTTCAGATTTGTATAAAGCACCCTGCTTAGATACAAGTGACAGATAAGGAGACGATTGCATATGGAAATCAAATGTGTATAATAAAGCCATCTTCTGTTTATTAAATAAACACATGTAGATGACTTCCGTGGAGAATGCACTGATAATTCTTCATTGTGTTCTAGTTTTTTTGCAAGTCACAAAGAATCTTATTTAACAACCATGAATGACTAGACGCAAGCTTTTCTGTTTATTACCTTATAACAAACCAGGCAGTCTAATATATGGCATTTATAAACATTTTATTTTAGTTCTTTAGTCTAAGTTTTAGCTGTAACAGTACAATATATTAGTGTTCACGTTATTAGAGTTCTGGAAGCTGCAACGGTGCATTAGTATTTTCTGAATATTATGTTTTCATGACAGAAATGGTAAAGACTGGCCAGATAATATGTACGTTATTATAAAATGAAACTCCAGAAGAAGTGAAGTATAACATATAGCACTTTGGTCTTCAGATAAAAAATTATAATATTCTATAACCATAACTAAGAAAAGACAATGGAGTTTGTAGTCAGCTTGGCAATGATTTCTGATTCAGTGACTTAGGAGTCTTAGTTTCAGATGTAAAAAACACTTGAAGTTCATCAAAGGATGTATTTCCAGTTCTATTTCTCACTCTTGATTTTTTGCAGATACGGCCTTCCTATAAATTATTATAATATACTGCAGTGTTGGGTAACATCATGAATACGGGTTGTTTTTTCCTGAAACAGTTTTTATATTGCAGCTGAAGTGCTTGTAGGCATTTTAAAGTAAAGCAAAAGACATATTTTCACCTTCTGCCTCCAAAGAGTTAAGTTCAAATTTAGATTTTCGTTCACATTTTTATTTTGAGAATAAAAAGAGGTGAAGGGAGAAACAGTAATGACCAGACACTAATGAACGATATTTAGTGAAAATTACTGGCCATGTCAGAGGAGGTCTATGGTCGGTAGCTCGCTCTGGTTGGGCTGAGAGGGCCATTATATTGTTTTAAGTCCTGCCCTGTATTTATCAATACCAGCAGCTGCATTAGGAAGGTTTAAAACTGTCAGCATTTTTTTCTCAAATCATCAGCAGCATCACCCTGTACTTTTGCTCTTGCTTGAGCTCTGCTTTGATGTTTTACTTTTGAAAAAGAAAAAGAAATCCCACCAAACCAGCACCCCAAAAGCAAAGCATGCCCACCTCCTGCCAGGCATTTACTGTTGAATGAGAGGGGAGCTGTGAAATACTGGTTCAGACTTCCAAAGCACCAGGCGGCTTCTCTGCCTGGGGTAACTGTAATGTGAGCTTTGGCATAAGTGCATCAGAAAATCCACATGGATTTCTTACTATGATTGGAAGTGATTGCTGTGCGTGGAAGTGCACAACCAGTTCAAACAAGACTAGATAAGCTGTGTTGCAAAGCCATATGGCTTAGTTTAAACAGCACAAAGAGGAAGTCTTTGATCATGGCCTTTGATCACAGTTAACCCTAAATGAAGTGATGGGCTAATGTAGGTAAAAAGGTGTCAGAATCAAAGCAACTAGAAGCTGGTAAGAGTCTAGTAAAAGAAGGATTTTGGAGAGGACCCTGGTATGCAGATGGTTTGTTTGATTTTAAACCTCGGGTAAGGAAGAAAAACCGTAGCAACATGGGCACCAACGAAGAAGACCAAGATATGGCAGAAACTATGAAGATGACTGGATGCAGAAGCTGTAAGGTGTATGTTATCCTTCAGTGAGTTTCTGACAGAATTTACATATGCATGAAGGGTCATCTCATAAAGTTCAGGGGGAAAAAAAAGGCGTGAGAGCCTGAAATGCAGCTAGAAATGAGGGTAGAATACAGAAATGCGTTTGAGGATGACAGACGAGATGAAAGGAAAGAGCATGCATATAACTGGAGTTGCAGATGGGTTGATTGGCAGATCCCCAGATGAAAAGGAGACCTCTAGAAGTATATGAAAATGATGACAAGGCAGAGGAAAATACCAGTATGTGAAGGAAATCTGTGGAAGGAGTTTGTGCCGTGGAAAGAGTGATGAGGTGCAACAGCTAGAGGCAGACTATTGAGCAGCAAGAAAGAAGAGATGGAGTAAATGGTAACAGCAGGAGCTAGCGCCTGAGGAATAAGAGAAGGGAACAGATAGGTGGAAAGCAAAAAGGAGCAAGAAGACCAGAGTTTCACTGGAACTTCAGGTTGCTCTGAAAGACTTTTTTTGATTAGAACTATAAAGAGACGGGCCATCAAAGCGGATCTATAAAACAGTCTGGTGCGAAGTCTGTCCAAGCATAATGCTGTGAGGGGTTGGCATGAGTGTGGAAGTCATTCTGAAGGGGCTGGGGAAGAATCCTTTTGCTGTCATTCTGCCATTTGACTGTAAGAATAAGAATCCTGCTTGAGCAGGTCAGAGGGTTGTGCTAGATGGGGGAAGATGTTCAAAGACCTTTCATGGAATTCTTCTATTTCCTAGACCTAGAGGACAAATATTTGGGAAGATAATGAGTATCATCAGGACTGATGAAAGTGCCAATGCAAAGTTTGAGATGTTTGCCTGCTTCAGTACCTGGCGAAGTAGCCTTCTTGGATTTTTGCTAACCTGACTGATAAGAGAATGGACAGTAAAGAGGAAGTAAATACTATGAGGATAATAGCGAAGTGGGTAGTTAAAAATAGGAGTGCTTAATTTGGATAGCGAGATTCAACTGGAAACTGCCTCAATAATTCATAGGAACTGCACAACAAAGTGGAGGAAGTCAAACAAAGAGTCAGATGTGAAACAACATTATAAGAAAAGCAAAATGGAATAGCTGTTATCACTAGAAAAGAGATATGGAAGGAGCTTAACTATTCAGGAACTGGTCTGGTACATTTTGTCACGTAATGGCCTCTAAAGAAGTAAGAGGAGGGAGTGTGAGTGAGTGAGCCACAATCTGAATAGTAATTTCTTTGGGGAAGACAATAAAGTACCTTTTGCTGTAAACAAGCTGGAAATCAGAAATTGAACTCCAGTGTCTTAGAGTAATAAAAATCTCAATTGTCCCTGCAGTCAACAAGGTCTTTCTAAAATTTCTTTTACTTCTCCAATATAGCCTGAAGTGCAAATGTTGCTAATAGTGGTAACACCCAAACGCAAAGTAGACTTCTTCAGTAAGTAGTTCTTGAGCTAGCAAAGGACAATGTTACTTTAACTTTGTTTTTAGACAGAAGAGTGTTTAGCAAGGTAGCACACTATCTCCTGCTTTCTTCCACACTCATCCCCTCTAGTTCTTCTCACTGTTCAGCTCATTGTCGGCACAGCCCAGGACCTAGGACACTGGCAACACCTCACTGCCAACTGCAGGCAACTTTTTTTTATCCTGGTTATGGAGGAGGAAGTCTTTTTAAAAGGTATTTAAATAGCATTTTAGGATTCAGGAAGGTTTGATCCACATGCTTTTGTAGAAAAAAAGACCAAGCAGGTATACAACAGTATTTTATCAGGAATGTGCTTCTAAACCTGAGATCTGCAAGCTGGATTTTTGAAGCTGCTTGAGAGTTATACAAATAAATTTGGCACAAGGTGAAGTGAAAAGTAGGTACTTTTAAAAGTCTCACTCACAGTATTTTAGAAAATCTCTTATTTTTTTAATTTACAGGTTCTCCAAAATGATCGTTTCAAAAATGTATTAATGTTAAAAAAAGCAAAATAGACACAGAAATCCCAGAACGACAAACAAAGACACACTTTGAATATAAAAATGTGAATTAATAGACACTGCTTTTTTCCCCCATGTTCACACAAGAGCTGTCTACACCACTGTGCTTGACTGCCCTTTTATTCTGCAAAGGCAACGCTATGAATAAATAAAACTGAAAGTGTGAAACAGCTTAGAGTTGAAATGTGCCTTTAACAGGGCATAACAAAACTTTATTGAACCTCTGTGCCTATGAACAATGCCTCATTTCAATCATGCCAGCAGATGGCACTCTTTATATTACGTAGCTTTCATGGGAAAATTTAATTTGTTTCTTTTTTTCTTTGTTTATTAAATATTGGGAGGTACTATCCCATGTAATGCTTCTTCCTGAAATGATAAATCAGTCTACACAAAACTTCACGTAACAGTATTTATGATGGTGTGTATAAACTGATATTTCTAATGTATGCCTTTCTCAATACATGGGAAAAATTAGGAGAAGAAATTCAGTATGGCTGGAGAGTTAGCACTCCTGAGCATTGGAAAATTAAGGTAAAGGTGTAGATTTCTAGGAATGTTTTGCAACTACTCTGTGTTTCTAGTGGTTAGGCATTTCCAGGCTGAACATCGGATACTTAATGATGTTTAGCCAGTTAATTCTGGATGTTTGCAGTCTAGTGTTGGATGTCCTTTCCAGTTCCAACAGAGGAGATACCAGAAGAGATAAACGCACAGGTATCCTGGGTATAATGGAACAGGGAAGACTGAGGAGGAAGCAGAAGGACTTCAAATGACGCTAGTCTCATCCTGCAGGAGAAGTTCAGGACTAAGAACAGAACCTGTCTGCGAGTGGGAGCTACGTTTCTTCCATCTCCTGCGGTGGGACTGGGAAACCCCTTTGTGAAGCTGGTGTGCACTAGTGGCAAGGAGGTGTCTCATCCCGTCTAAGCCAGGGAAGTGCTGCCTGGACAGGGAAAGCACCAGAAGCACAGCACCACTCTGCGAGCAAAGAGCTGCTTTTCCTCGGATGACTCCCAACTCCCCGCAGAGCTGCCACCTCCAGCACTGATAGCCGTACCCACAGCCAGTTGACAGTAGTGTATGTTTACAAAGGAATTTTAGCAGTGGAAAGTAATGTACATTCAATCTGTGAACAGTAATATAAAATCCTGTGTTTTGCAAGTGAAGGGGAAGACGAAAAACAGGTTCCCATAACCCGTAAAGACTTTTGTAGCTAATAATGTGCAAGGTTACTGATGGACACAAGACACATAGCCCCTGGGGGAAAATAGAAAGCCTTCAATTTTTCCAGCTACAGTAGAGACCTCAGCTGAAGTGGAGCCTCTTTTTCTGAGAAAGTACATGGAAATAGCTTCTGCTGAGCTGGAAAGATACTCTTGATTACTTGCTGTGCTCTTAGATAATCAAGGACACAGTGGAAATACCACATAGCATGTGACCGGCTTTGATTTATCCCAGGAAACCTCTCTCAACCTCAGAATGCGCTTCAAACAGCTGCTTCACAAACTTCAGACAGAAAAACCTCTTCATTTTTTATCTCTTACTTAATTAAAAAAAAAAAAAAGTTTATTGGATGTTGCACAACTGCATCATTTCCGGTCCTTGCATGAAATTAGAACATGAAACAAGGATGACTTCAAATAATTTTGTTTCTTGGGTGCAGTCTTTTGCAAGGTTTCAATTACTAACTCAAACCTGTTAAAAATATTTGCCCCATTAATCACATTATGTGCTGCCTTATTTAGTATTCTGGTTATTTCTCTCCTCTAGCATGGAATTTTATATCTCTCTGCCCTCTAGAAACTTCTGATAGTTTTTTCATTGTTATGCCTTTTTACCTTACCATATAGATGTTTACAGCTACTACCCCAACTTTCATGTCCTTTCCTCAGCTTCCTAGACCTGACAACTTTTAATAATAACATAAAGCCTTGGTAAAGTTAATTTCTGGCTACCTCTGTAACATTTTTTTTCTCAGTGAAATACTCCAAAGCTTCAAAATAAAAAATTGCTATAGCTAATCCCTCTTTTCTTCTAACTATACTCACTCTTTTTTCTCTCTGTCTTAATTTTCTCCTGGTGACTCTGGAATTGTTCTCTTCTGCTCTGCTCTGCGTTCACTGTTATGGGTGACAAACTGTGTAACCTGGGAAGATAAAAGCTAAAGCTGCCATCTTCAAATGCTCCCTCTATTTCTCCCTTCTCATGACTTCTCCCTATATATAATGCTGCTTGTTTTCCTTCCTGTTTAACATCTTTGAAGCCTCTTGATGCCCTTCGTTACACAACTTTTGCTCAGGCACTTGGGACTTCTTAAATTGCCTATTAGAAACCTTCTATCAACACTTACCTTATTGCCTTGAATCTACCAAAAATGCTGTCACATCAAAATAAGCTATTTCACTTACACTTCTGCTTCTGCACAGTCACCTCCAAACCCTTGTATTGACACATTTCCTCTTTACCAAATACAAACCTCCTCCAGCTTGCTGCTTGTTTCTTTCCCTTCATTTCTTTTGGCTGACCTCCCGGCCACTTTGTCCAGAGCGAAGCCTTGCAACTAAGCATTTCGCTTCTGTATTTCATCTGTTGCTCGTTCCAGGACTCACTCCTGCATCTCCATCCTCCATGGTCACATTTACAAACCGGCAGGCCAGGTGAGGTACTGCAAAGCTGTGCATTTGAGCAGTGCTAATGTAGGGGACCATAACCCCTTAACTCACCACAAACCTGCACTGTTTTCCTTGCTTACTCTTGTTTGAATGTGTTTGCAAATTTTTTAGTATTTCAAAATGGACTTTAGTATTCAGATGAAAACTGAAGCCGTTAGGTCTTCTATTTTGCTAGTACATAACAATGTGTGCAAAAGTATTTGTGGAAAAATGAAGTATAATGAAAATTTCAGTGAGTCCCTACCTTCTATAAACAGGTAAAGGTATAAATATTCATCCTTGAAATATTTTTGCTGTCATCTTGGAAGCTCTTTGGGTGTAGCAGTCACCCAGATACACAGCAAAAAGGAGACAGATGATACCATGGAATTTTTTGTGAAAACTTTAGCAATCATTCATACTTCTAAAGAAAACTGTGTCAGTAATTAAGCAACTGAATTAATAATTACTAATATGTATGAAAAAAGCTTGAGAAGCTTCAGCTTTAGTATCATTTAGATGCATATATCATTTGTCTTAATGTTCTTTTAAGATTTTTGGGGAAAGGAGGGGAAACAAGGCCATTTTTCCAGTGAATGTCACTTCCTGTTGTTTTAATGCAGAGTTGAGCTATTTTCTTAAAAATGTATTCACAGTTCCCAGTGTTGTTTTTGGTGTGCTTGTTCACAGCCTCTGTCCCTCTCCTGAGCACAACCCATCACCCTCATCACCCCTTATCAGTATTTTGTTTCATTAAATGTTTGGTTTACTGTATGCTGATGTGAATTGCACAATGCTCTCTAATTTCTAGATTTTTCTTATTACAAGCTGCTGGTTTGGGGCAACGGCACATGGCAAGGTGACAAAAAGTTTCATGGTATTCTGCGAAGGAGATCAAATTCCCTAACACATATGCACTTTTTGCCCATAGCGTTTCTACATTGCAATCAAAGACATAGGTGCAAACACTTTAGAATGTACTTTGATGAGCTCCAAGCTAGCTTGTGTGGATGACAGCAGTGTTTTAAGCAGTACAGCATGGACTCCAGCACCAAGTTCAAGGCACGAGCATTCATCTAGCTTCCAAGCTGGGATGGGGGCGGTGTGGTTACCAGTATAAGGTGTTGGTCATGGTTGGTGACCATGATGTGTGAGTCAAGTTAAAGATCAGTCTAACCTCTCTTGGACAGTGGAAAAAACCTGAAGCTTACACTAAGGAGAAGAAAAACATAGTGATACTCGCCTTGACTTAACCTGTGATCTTCTATCATTCACTGGTTTAACTCATTTGTGATCCAGGTGTCACATCCAGAGAATCGTGTGTTATAGATCTTGGGTTTAATAAATACATCTTCCCTTAACTTCCAGGATTTAGTTGTGTGTTGTATTAAAAAAAAAAAAAAAATTTGTCCTGTTTGTTTCAAACTTTCAACATGTTTATTGTTTTTGATATTCCTAGTTCTTTTGTCAGGAGTAATAATGAATCGTGATTCCCCAGTTACCTTGTCCAGGACATTCATTATTTTACAGATCCTCATTATATCCTTCTTCAGTAGCTTCTTTTGCAGGCCAAGAATCTTCATCTAGTTTGTCTTTCCTTGTGTAATTCCACATCCTTTATAATTCTTTGTGTTTCTGTCTTTTTTTTTTCTCTATTTGGAGTGTTTTGGGGCAAGGTCAGTTTCTGAAATAAGACAGCTAGAGCCATATGAGTATTCAGGGTATGAACTAACAAAAAATTAATGGTAGGATAATGAAGTTACTTTCTTTTACTCTTTTTCCTTAATACTTCCTAATAGTGTTTTCGCTTTTTTGCCTGCGACAAGCTCTCTTTGCAAGTGGTAGTAGATAATATAGAGTCCAAAACTGTGTAGTTAAGAAAATTTTTTGTGTATGCCTTCCTTTTTTCTGTCGGCATCGCTTCCCTACTGCCATTCTGTCATATGATCAGTCACTAGCATGCAGGTTCCTCTGCAACGCATTTTAGACACTGTTAGTTTTGTCTATCATAAATAACTTTCTACCTCAGCAAACTTTGTTGCCTCAGTATTTTCTTTCTTTTCAAAATATTTTTTTGGGCATAGATGGCAGTGTAGAGTCTCATGGCACACCTTGCTAACCTTCCTTTCAAATCCTTTATTTTCTATCTTTGTATATCCCTGTAAGTGTCTTCCCTTTTATTTCATAACAGCTTGCTTCCTTTAGAAGCCAATGGTAAGGGACTCTGGGTGAGAACCCCAGAAATTCAAGTACATTGTGTCATTTGGTTCAAGCTTACTCTTATCCTTGCTCATACCTCCAAAAGCTTCAAGCAGATCTTTAAAGCATGGCTTTCTTACAAAAACTGTATCAACTCTTCTCTAATTTATCATTAGGTTTCACTGCAGTTTTTAACAATTTGCCAGTGCTTCCTGTTTGCGGGTCTCTACCACATCCTTAAAAACAAGGCTATTTTGTATCTCTTATTCTTCCAAAT
This sequence comes from Burhinus oedicnemus, assembly GCA_008921705.1. Lineage (NCBI taxonomy): Eukaryota > Metazoa > Chordata > Aves > Charadriiformes > Burhinidae > Burhinus > Burhinus oedicnemus. Next base: position 2,429,077 of record VFFE01009111.1, read on the forward strand.
TTCTTTAAGTTATAGTCTACATGTCACCATTAATAGTTCAGATACTTAATACCTAAGTTCCTTTAAGGCTCTTGCATAAATGCCATGTGGCCCTTGTGGCTTTTAGTGTTTTTACTGCCCTCTGGAAGGGTCCTTGCTATTGCTATTTTATGAAAAAATGTTTTATCTTTAGTTATCTTCTTCAAGGAGATTGCTGCTCAGTGGACACTTTATTATCTAGCTGATGTAATATTAGTTCTTCTGTGTTCCCAAGACTCATAACCCAAGTCTTAAACACATTCTATTTCTGTATTCTGTTCTGAAAAGTTCATATTTCATTAGCAAAAGTACCAGCACTGAATATGCAACTGTAAAATGTTAATACAAAATCCAAGTTCACTTCCAGGTATGACATTTTTCAATAGAAAATCCTTCAGTTATTCTAGAATTCTAATTTCTGAAATAAATGTGATTTTTCCCATATACCTCAGATTTACTATTGACAGAATAGATCTCATGTTTTTCGAGTCTAGGAATGAGTTGTGGAGGCGGGAACATCCTTTGCGGATAGCCGATACACAAAAGGTCAGTGGATTCCTTGAGTATTTATGTGAAGTTACTAGGATGCAAGCCATCAAAATTCCCAGTTTCAGCCTTGAAGCACTTTACTAGTGCTTATAGTCTGCGCTATAGAATGAAAAGGGATGACCATTTTTGACTAGCAGGGGAAATTTAAATTAGGAACTCAGGATGAGAAAGTATGAGCTTCTATCAATTATTGCAAAAGTAAGAGATGCTTTAGAGTAAGCTGATAATGTCAAGCACAGTCTACCTGTGTTTTAGCTCAGTGTCTCACAACCATTTTTAATGCAGCAACTCAATCTGTTGGGATTTGGAAAAAAACCCACCTTGTGTCATGCTGCTTCTGTTTTTCACTTAAAACCAAATGTGTGTGAATCTAGGGACTATTACTACTTACCTTCTTGGCAGTTGTTTCTTGGGTTGTTTTCTTTTAGACTGGTGGCAGTTCATAGACCCAAGGATGAGAGACATCAGTCCAGTTTATAAAAAGTGATACCAAACTGCAGCGTAATTTTTTGCAATTATCACACTCCTAGTGTTTTTTTTCCAAGATGGGCAAACTGAGTGTGGTGCTGCCACTTTTCATGTCAAGGTTCTCTTTCCAGATCTGCCTGAACTAATATCATACAACATGATAGTTACAGGAAGAAATGATAGATTATGTTGTCATCTGTGCTATATTGTCTCATTTATATAATGACTCCCACTGTCGGTGCAGGATTAGACGAGGAGAGTGGGGTACCACAAAACCAAAGGGGACCACGGAGAGCTGGGAGAATTACTAGGGGGGATGCAGATGTTGCCACCAGCTCAAATCCTAGGTGAGAGTGGAGCAAGGATCAATACTGTCCCCCAGGTGTTGGGAGATCTCTATCTTCCAGCTCAGTGTTAATTCCTCGCTCGTGTAATGTTGGTACTCCAGCCAAAAGATCAAAACAGATTGCTAGTGCATGGTCAAGGATTCTATAGTCTGTACTTTGAGGCAGTTTTCTGCCTTGTCCCACTCCCTTTGCATTTGTCAGATGATGCCAAAGGAGCAAGACGGCACCTAGCCCCTATCTCTGGAGGATTCCCAGTCAGAGGTGGAGCTAGTTACGTATCTGTGATGGCTCTCTTCTCTCCTTACTTAAGGCAGGGCACAGATGACAGTGACATTTGTTGTTAGTTGCTGGCAGGAGTGGGCTGCTGCTTGTTGGTTAGTTCACAGGCTTTTCTCGATGTTTCCCTGTGCTACCATACATGCAGCTGAGCTTTCCCTGAGTTCCTGCTTGCTGTTGCTTAGGGTTTCAGGCAGGCAATGCAACAGCCACAGCTGTTCTCTTCCTCACCCCACAATGCGCAATGTACTAATAGGCAGTTCGAGGGACGGGAGAAATCAGGGGAGGGAGATCTGTGGGGCCAAACACTCCTGTGCTCTTGCTCCAGGGCCACTGCACAGAGACTGCCTCCCACCCATTTATTACATACCGCTAATTTAAATTACTCTTACATGCTAGGCAGCTAATGCTTCTTTACACAGAGAGAAATCCAAAATAGGCAGCACGTTATTACTTACTTATAGATCTATATAGGAAAAATTCAGAGAGCTATGCAGATCTTTATTTATATGTGATTATCTATATCATACATACTCACAGATATGCAAATTGCAGCTTTACATCAGAAATTCACAGGAAAGCCTCGGGCTGATGTTAATTCCATCATTTAAATAAAGAATTTCCCATTGTTACAGGGGCCTTGGAGTGCTTCTGTGCTTTTTCTATTTACATAGTGATTTTCTCAGTTGAACCAAACGTATAGTGATACAGGCTAGTGATACTCTTACCAGTTGTATATTGAATTATTCATCATTACAGGAGATTTCAACCAATACTGATTAATCGTTTCTCTTCTAAATACCATTTTTGTTATAAAGCTTCCACTAATTCTCTTGTCTTGCCATTATATATGATTTCTATCTGTTATCTGAGTTGGTTTTCAATCTGGTATTTAAAAAGTACCAGAACTGTCTAAAGGCTATTCAGTGAAACAGACTTTGGAAAGATATACTGTCAAGGGCAGAGTATTGAACAAGGCAGTAAGAGAGAAAAGAAAAACCCAGACAACATAATGATTCAGTTACAGTGATTACACTTGTAGTAAGCATTACTTTCCTGGAGAAATGGATGGATGGCCCACTTCCAGAATAAAAATAGACAGTTCTTATTCCTCTTCCCCCACAACCTTCTCCCAGTGTCTCCCATGTTAAAGCATGTGGTTTTTTTCATGTCCTTTTAAAGAACAGGTAGTGAAAGTGGTACTGAGGTTCTTTCATTTGCGCTTGGGGCTACCAATCCAAAATTAAGACAAAAATATGTCTATACAATCATGTGACCCATGTCAGGGAGTAACTTCTGACTTCTAGGCCAGCTGGATTGTGATGCTGTTCATGTCATTGCTGTTCAAGACAGACACTGGCTAGAGGTGGACCGGTTGTGTTCTCAAGGTGTACCAGTTGTCCTCATGGCCTGACTTGGTAGCTATCCCCTATGTCCTTGCATTTATTCACCCACAAATCTGTCTAGTGTGCCCTGCTTCATACATAGCATATGCCCACATGGAGAGGTTTCAAATTAGAAAACCATGGGTGAAACCTGTTGGCAGCCTTGTCTGAGACAACGTGCTGTCTTCTGAGTCTACCAGCTGCTTGCCATTTCTGCTGTCCCTGCCTCTGCTGCTTAAGCTTGAGAAGGCATAACAGCAGCACTATGGAAGTATCCACTGTGTGCAAGGACGTCACCATCCTGGGGGAGCTAATGCTTCAAGATATAAGAGGACATTGTTGCCAAAGGTATGAGCCAATATTGCAGGTCTGTGGTATTAGCCAGGGATGTGGTCAGGGCTAGGACTTTGAGTAATCATCCCTTTGTTGAGAGGAGTACAGAGGTGACCATGTGTTAGTGCAGCCATTTTGTATTCTGAGATGTCAACGGATCCAGAACTTGGGGATGAGACAGTAACATCTGAGGCCCTCTGCTGCTACCACCAGCCATTTGAGCTTGAAAATCCACCAGTGGGCGGGCAGCCAGTTTGGGGTAAGAAAGTCTGCCACAGTTATGATCATGTAGAGGTCTCCAAAGCTCTTGCAGTCATTGTATATGTGACCTGCATAGACAACATCTCACAGGTCATGAGGGCCTTCAGTCTTTGCAGATTGTACGACTGCAGGGAAAGGAAGACGACTGACGAGATTCGCATCATTGTATGATGCTTTCGTCCCTCACCATGGCTTCTATACTTGTAATAGGCACAAGGGCCACCACTCTGTAATTCTGAGGCCTTGTCAGTGGAAAATTCATGAATAAAGTACCACATTATGCTGTATGCATGAGTCCTTGATTTTCCACTAGAATCAGGCCCTTTTCACAAAGTGATACTAGTTTGTGTTGATTCAATAGGTGTCATGACTGATACTGTGCACCATAAGGCTGCCTGTAAGGAGCAGATCCTGTAGCAAATTGTCCTTTCTACCCTACTGCATTTCTTCTCAGAAGGAAATGGTTGTCTCGTGCTCAGCTCAAATCTGGGCATAGACTGAGTTATGCAGTGAGGACAATTGGGATCCTGTAGTTGAACAGGGACTGAGCCACATTGACAGTGCAGACACAGACACATCCCAAGATTTGGGAACACAACAGACTAGACTGTTCAGCCATATCTCAATTGTCACTTGCATCTACTTTCATAAAGATGTAGATCCATCCAGATCTATCTTTGATCCTGATTTCAGTCTCGAAGCCCATTCTTCAGGAAAATTTACCTCCTTGGATGATGAAAAGATTAAAGCTTTGTTAGAACGCTAGGGCAGCATTTTGCTGGGTTTCTGAGATGCCCTGTTTCTCTGTTATAGGCCCGATTTATGCTGTGCATGTTAAAACCCAGTTCTAATACATCTGTCACAAACACTCCTCTACATTGTTATGGGGTTTTTACCTGCCATACCTCCTGTCTATTTATTTAGATCTATATATATGTAAAATATTAAGTGCAAGCAGTAGTCCACAGATATAAATGAAAACACTCTGAGACAGGAAATATTCAACTATGGAACTTGTTTTTCTCTTAAATTCTCTCTTCATTCCCCCTTGGACTTGGAAATTCTGTTAACGCAATGACATCCAAAAAGAAGCAGAAAAGAAGTAGTGATACTTCATGAAATAGTTTGTCTTCTAAAACTACAGAAAACTAATCTGTAACATTAAAATTATTAGTGACTGCAAGTGTAAGAAAAAATTACGTAACATAATGGAAGAAGCTTGATTTTTTTGGTAAGTATTATCTGATTTTTGAGAGCGTCATTTAAGACCACTCACTTTGAAGACTCTGAAGTCAGACACCCTTTCTGAAAAGGTGAGTATTGAATGACACGTGAATATACAAAACTAAATATGAATATGAATTTATGGAGGGATACTCAGTTTGAATGTGATCCTCAGTACTAAATCTGAATTAGAGTTCTGCTTTATTATCTAGATTTCATTTAATACAGACAAGGAAAACATTTGGATTAAAATGTGTGCTCCTATTTTATGCTTTTAGAGCATGATGCTAGTGTTTTTGATAAAGAGGTTTCTAAAGATGGTTTATATAGGAACTAATTTTTTGTTTCAGAATAAACATTCTCTTTTCTCAGAGGATTCATTTTATAGAGCAAATTTAGAACACACCACACTTTCCTTTCTGATTTTGGTCAATAAAGTTATCATGTAATTACCATCAACTAGTATTTAATTATTAATTCCTACCTCTAGGGCTGTCTGTGGACAAAGTATGATATCTCATCTCAAAGCAGTGGCTGAATTTGTCAGTGAGGTATGGGGGCTGATAATCTGTGTCATCATGAATAATAGAGCTTTCATAATTTTCACTGCATTTAGAAATCATTTCTATACTTGTAACATGGCCAAAGTGCCTGCAGCTCAGGACTCCATTGTACTTTTTGCATAGTCTCTGAAATTCAGAGTGAAAATCCAGCTTTACACAGAGTCTTTAAAAGAGAAGTAGCTGTGGGCAGCTGAGGCAGAACTGACCTCGGACACTATCAAGTGAGGCGAGCAGTTTCTGCATTTGCAATCATCTGAGGGGTGAGCTTGGGTGCAGATAACGGCACATCAGCAGAGGCATCCTGCGATGGTCAGAGCAATCTCACTGCCATGCCATACTGGCACTTAATTGGAAATTCCCAGGTTACAGCTTAATGTGCAGCAACTGCGCAGCAGAGGAGGACAAAACCATTTTCAAAGGTCTTATGTTCTACATGGACATCTCCAGCAGTGAGTCTAACCTAGGCTTTTGCCCACAGCTGCATACTTTGGTGTTGGGGTGCAGTTTCTTTGGGAAGCTGAGCAAGGATGCAGGGGGGACTGTGTGAAGCTGAATGTTGAGGAGGTCTGACTGTCACACTCCCTGCTGTCACAGGCAGTCCCAGGGAGAAAAGCTTTGTCCAGCTATACTACTTTCCCACAGCCTACTGCAAGGGTTTTTTTTGGTAAAGCATACAGATGGGAAATGCACTGCACATGGAAACGTGGCCGCCACTGACCGATATGGCCAAAATGGCCTGCATTTTATTTTATGACAATTGGCTGTTGCATAACTGAAGATTTATCTAGGTGAGCAGGCAGCTCAAAGGCATGGCAGATAAATGTGGGGTGTATCAGGGACTCCAGTTTGAAGGGGTGATGGCAGTAGAGGGAGAGCAGAAATACAAGAGGTGTCATGTACAGGTACTGGGGATTTTACTGTTAAGCTTAAGAGGTAACTTCTTGTGTCCTCTTGTGCCTGACCTTTGAACTTTATCCTCTGCAAATAAACCTCCTGGTCCAGTGGGAATCTCATAGATTCTGGAGAAGGAGAAAGGCAAAGGGGAGGCTGGGTTGATATATTGTTTCTAATGCCAAGGAGGAAATGATGAGCTTGTTCAAACCTCAGGAAAAGGGAACATTTAGAGAGGGAGAAACAGGGCTTTTGCACCTTGTATGAGTATGAACCTTCTACTCTGTGAGTTCCTGGGCCTTCCTGTGGGCACTGGGTAAGACAGCTCAATTTATGCTTATGCCAGCCCAAGACTTGAATGTCAAGACTTTTGTTGAAGCTGCTCCTCATATGTGTGCAGATGGCATAAAATATCTGTTCTTTGTCGTACACTCCTGGATGCTATAAATAGTGAAATTGGATGACCCAGGGGCAGTCATCGCCCTTATGCAAAGCAGTCATAGTGCAGTAGACTTCACTGACACTCCTATCCAAGGCCAGTGTTATCTCGGAGGTCTGTCCTGTGTAGCTCATTTGGCCATCTGAATTAACTTTTCACCTTGACTGTGCAGGAGTTTTGGACCTTGTTAAAGAGCAGCTGTGGTCCTCGATTGTTTGAAACAGCTGTGTGATTCAGAACAGTAGACAGCATTTGGTGTTCCCAATGATGTGAACTGGAATCCTGACTTTTTGGAAGCCAGTGTATCTTGAAGAAAGAAGACATTGATCTGTTCCCTTCAGCAGACTAGACAAAATGGGTGCTACAAAATCAGTAGGGTAGCTAATTGTGATGTCCACCATTCTTCTGGGGTGACACAGTCACCCTTCCAACAGTTATAAGATTGATGTGAGGGGCATGTGAATCCTGTCAGTTGTGTTTCCACAACCGGAAAATTCATGCTGAGTGAAGGTCCACATGACATTGAGGGATATAGTCACTGAGGACTGTACAGGAGTCAAGTATCTTCAGGGAGGCACAGCAGACCTCAGCCACTCCATATTTCTGGTAGACTTATCTACCCTAGACTGGTTGTCAGATTTGAGATTACATGTGTCAAAAGAGAAATGGCAATTTTCAGACAGTGTGGCTGTAGAGGGCATTATGCTGGTGCTGGAGGGAAGGTATAAACACTCAAAACAGAGGGCTTGGAATTCTAAAATTCAAACTCCACTGCTCATCACCCCATGTCTATGGGACAAAGCAGTGCCTTCAGTGGGTTTAATCTCCCTCACCCAAAACATCTTTGTGACAGAAAGGACCCTTGCTTGGACTATGGTCATGCCTCAAGCCACTGTGAGAGGGTGAAAGTATCGGTAAGGATCCTGATGAGCATCTGCTCGGTTTCCTGTCAGTCTAGGGCAATTCACAGACCAGTGCACACCATGTGTCCTAGCTCACTCCATAACAAAGGCAAGGATCAGCTTATCTGTCAAGACTGCATGCTCCTTATTTCCATGTGTGGCAGAAACAATCTTTATGGGAAAGAAAGATTTGTAAGCCTAGTCCGTGTTTGATCTGTCTTCTGCAAACAGTGATTACTTCCACCACATTTAAGTGAAAACATTTTGAAGTTTCATTGTTTAGATATTCTTAAAAATGAAAACAATATGAAACACAATAATCATTAATATGCATTTCCAGACAGAGTCTGCACCTTTCTTTGTATCTGAAGAGTGCCTGTCACATGGTAAATTCTAATTATAGCCGTGAACTTAATGAGAGCCACAACAATAATAATGGCAAAATGCAAAGGAGGGAAATTGAGGAATGTCAGAAAACACTGTAACTTGCTAGTTTCTCCACATATCTGTAGTTTGGATTTGTATTTTGACTCCCTTCTGTCTTTTAAATTGAAATAATGATTTTTTACTGGCCACGTTTATACTTAGTTTTCATTTAAGAATATTCAATAATGTGCCTAATTGGCAATGACGACTACTTTGGAGCCATGAAGGTGCAGTTTGCCAAATTTTTTAATTTGTTATTACATATCACAGCAGTGGAGACGTCAGACATTTAAATACGTGTTTGTTTGTTTATCTTCATATTGGCAAAGGAGGGTCCATTGTTCACTCTTTATAGAATACCAAAAGACTCTTGAAGAATTATTTCTCACCAAGTCCTAGACAAAGAAGGTCAGGACTTATAAATAGTGTTTGGACCTTTTCTTACCCTTGTTTGAAACAAGTTCTGTAGAAATACTCTGTGCAAGGACATAAACTACAAAACGCATACCATTTCTTCAAACCCTTTTTTTTGTGCAACTTAGGGAGATACCCTAACAGGAAGCATGTACTTTATCAGCTCATTTACTGGACTGCTCCTCAGTCCGGTATGAACATATGTGAATAGCATGGCTATAGCTGCCTATAAAATTATTCTCAAAAGTAAAGAGAAATACTTCTGAATTGACCCCAGCCTCTTAGGGAAAACAGAGACAGGCCGTGATACCCACTAAGTATTTAGAAACAGCCAATAAATTAACAGAAACCAAAGAAACTCTCAAAGCTATTAGTTAAATTTTAATCTATACCATATTTTATAAATACATGGGATCTAAGGGCTAGAAAGAGCCATTAGATCATATAACTTTCTTTCCTGAGCTCAATGATTTATGTTTGACGAAAGAGTATCTTCCAGGCAGACTTCCAGACAATGCTTTGGATATATAGAGTAGTCGAGAATCCACCATTTCCCTTGGTAGTTAGTGTTGCTGTAAAAGTGTGTACCTTAGTACTAATATGAATTTGTCTGTCTTCTTCAGCTTCTGGCTGTTGACTTGCTTCGTGCTTTCTTTACTAGATGAGAAAGCACTTCAGTGCACAGTACTTTTCCTCTGGAAGGGTATTTGTACAACTATAATTAAGTCACCTTGATCTTTTATTTTTCTTCTGATTAGCTAAACTGCTTGATTTCCTTTAGCATCTCACTACATGGCAATTTCTATAGCACATGGATCATTTCTATGGCTACTTTCTGTACCCCCTCCGTTTTTTCAACATCCTTTCAAAAGGAGGGACACGAGAACAGTTTGTAGTGATTCAGCACCACTTTGGTGAAGCTGTTTACAGAAGTAAAGCAGACTCCTGGCTCCTTTAGGTGTCCTTTGTGTGCACCCCCCACTTCACCACCCCCCACGCCCCTCTTGCCCCATTTATATGCTGTTTATCAGTGCATTTTGCTGGTAGTTCATGTTCGGTTGCTTCTCAACCCAGACCCTTCTCAGAATTGTTCCTCAGTAAAATATAATGCCGCATTCTGGAGGTTTAACTCCTAACAACAGTACATATAGCTTTGCATTGTGCCACTTTAAAGGAAATTTGGGTTGAGTAACCAAGTGATTATTGACAGAATTCTATAGGATTGGACATGAAATGCTGATTCCTGAAGAACCTTCCAGAACAGCCCTCATGAAAAAGCTGTTTCTCACTGAAACTACCTCTTGAGAGATATCACTTATGCTGTCACATTTGTAATATGTTTTTATTTGCAATGTTGTGTAACATTAGGACAATACTAATAATTTTGTGACTACATTGTCCTCAAACTTGAAAAAAAAAAAAGCTTTGAAAAAAAAAAGCTTTGAAAAAAAGCTTTGAAAAGCTTTCTCTATTTTTTCAACATGATACTTGTTGAATATGAGGAAGGGAAAGGGAGGCCACAGTCTGAGGAGAATTCTTCAATGGTGCACCTTGAAGACAAGACTTATCACACTCTTCAGCTGTCTGGCATGTGTGTGCATTCATAACATAGCTATTCCAATGCAATCAGTTTCAAAATTAGGGGTGACAAATGCACTGTCACACATTTAAGATACACCAGCTCCTTTATTTCAGTCCGTATGCAGCAATGTGTTGAGTGGTTCCACACTCAGTCCTAAGATATGACTACATCTGCATCTTTTTAAATGTCTTATAACAAAGAAATTCATGTGAAATCTCCATTCAAATCTATTTGGAGGTAAAAGCTGTTAATGTTTTATTGAGAAAAAAACCCACAACAAAACGCACCAAACCCAGAGCATATTAACATCTGGTTTACAAAGTGGCATACCTTAAAACAAAAGACTTGCCTACTTTGCTGCACATCCAGAGGTAAATGTTCTATTTTAACCAGTTAATTCAATATTTGAGGTACAAAGGACTTCTTTCTAAGGCATATTTAAGGTTGAAAGTACTCTATCCCCTAAAAGATCAAATTTCAGTGGGCAGTGGAGGTTGCTCAAGACCACCATTGAAGACAGCAATAAAAGAGAAATAGACTGTTAGGAAAATGGTGTCACTTGTTATATTCAAAACTAAAGTAGTTTCTTTAAGAAAAAAAGACCTCTCTCACAACCCTTCCTCCACCCAATTAAAAAAAAGTTAGAAACAATCCTCCATAAGACTCAGAAAATGGTCTGGAAAACAATGTGTATTGAAGACGGAAAATCCTCATCTGTCAAGTAGGTGGGCTGGATAATGTAACATTTACATGTTGAGGGTTAAATTCGCTTTACTTTTGCAACAATGTGAATCAGTACTAAACCCCGTGAGGTCAGTAGACTAACTCTAGGTGCATATATGTATAATGGAGAGTGGAATTTTGATTCAACCATGGCTGGATTAAAGTAAATATTATCCTCCTGAGAGATTTGTCAGCATGATAAAATAACAAAATTAATAAATAATAAATCTCAGGTAATATTCTCTTTAAGATAAAAATGAGAAGAAGGAGTGAAACAGTGTGTGAAAATAACTGGCTCATTCATCTTAGGTTGATCTATAAGCCGTGGCATTTACTGATCTCTACCACACTGTGCATTCTCAAAGACAAAAGTAGGGAGTCAAACACATTGCAACTCTTTTTTTTCTTTCCAGATTTGTTTGTTTTTTCTCCCCTGCTCAGAAAGACATGAGAGTAGAAATGTTTTGTCCGCATTATGCTACAGATGCCTTTCACAGGACAAGAAAAGGAAATTTTCCTGATCATCCACTTTCTGATTTCTGAGCCATTTCCCATCCTACTAAATTGCTTAATACTCCCTGTAGCTGGACCTGTGACCTGGAATCTTTATGCAAGATTAATGGGAAAGCAAATGGGAATTAGTATCTGGGCGGGTTGCTGCACAGCTCTTGCTTTTATCTAGCGCTCCACCTGTTTTTTTTTTACAATTAAGCTTTCATTAGTTTCTGAAGCCAGCGATCCTAAAAGACCTTCCCATTTCTTCTATCTTCCCTCCCCCTCGTCCTCAATTCTTTCCATCTCCTATCCCAAAATTATCAAACTCACTCTGCTTGTAACTGACATGCTGACAGGAAATTATTACACGTCATTACACTTCTTAAAACACAATTTACCCAGCCTTTGCAAATTATTCTTCAGCAAGTGTGAGGGGGTAATGGAAACTGTCTATTCCACTTACAGTTGTCACTCACGCTTTCTTCTGTACAATGAACAATTTATGTTTTCTCTCTCTCCAAAAAAGGGCTGCGCTCGAAATATGTAAAAGCAACTTATCATGGAATAGGAAAATAAACCTCCTGTCCAAGTTCCCTTACTCTGCCTTATTACAGAGCAGATCCATTTTCTACCGTAACCTCATTAGTCCTCATGCAAGCACAGCACAGGCTGATGTTTATTTAGTAGGAGCAGACCTCCTTCTGACTTCTGGCCTGCCAATTGCACTTGACACTGCTGTAAAAGAAAAGCGATCTTGTGTGACTGTAGTACCCAAAACTGATAATCCACAATCATAATAGTCCTATTCGTTGCCTGACACTTTTATTCTTCTTCACAGACAACTACTGTAAAAGGGTGTCTGTGGTATCTTTTCTTCCCCTGTTGCTGCACCTTGTTTTTGGTTTGTACTTCTTTGTTTTTTTCCTTTGTCTTGTATAAATTCAAACTACCAAATTTTAAAGTCAATGGGTTTTGTTTATTTAAAAGACTTAGAAACCAAAAAAAAAAAAAATAGTAATTGTGACGCGCTCTCCCTCTCAACTTGATCATATTGATTAGCTTTCAAGCATTCCTCTGTCAGGCTCATTCTGCCTCAATGGGAGAAGGATGATGAATTGTCTGACTACTAGAGGCGGGGAAAAAGAAATGCTAAGCCTGGGTCTGGGAATTGGCTAAGTACTTCTGCGGAGCCTCAGCCTCTCAATTGCTTTCAGCAACTTGGCCTCCTTGATTTATAAACTGGAGTGGTGATTAATGATCTTTTAAGTGGACAAGGCAGGCCAAATCTGCACAAATCGGGCCACTCAAACATGACTACTACTTGTAGGAGAAGAATAACAGCCTTTACGTAAAGGTAATTGAGACTGCTTCAGAGGATCTGGTAGTCTGCTTTAGCAGAAATAAATCAGCCACACAGGTCATCTATTTTTGAAATCAGTCCTTCTCATCAAACCTCCTCAGGTCAGCACGTGGAGTTGAGAATGGGGTGGGTTAGCAGATGTACTTCAGGTCAGAAGCAAGGCAGATCGAGCAGCCCCTGTGCTCAGAGACGAAAGAGCATCCCACCTGGGCACCCCGCTGCAGCTTCTCAGCATCAGCCCTGAGGTTGGTCCTACCTTTGTCTGTGCCTCCGTGTTGGACAAATGGGGGCTGCCCTGCAGGTTAGAGGTTTGGTTCCTCTCCCTTTTGTACTTGTCCCGTACCTGTCTTGCTACAACCTTCACCTGGGCTGTCTGAGACTAACTGCCTGTCAGCGTGTACTTCCTTCAATGGCTTGTGGCCCTATCTGCTGTGCTTCAGAGCCGAATCAGGCCTCCTGCTTCCCAGGGGGGGATGAGCTCAAAATTTTATAACCAAGGCTCAAAATCTGGGAGCCTCAGCTCCTCCTGGATGCCCAATGGTGATTAATTTAAACAGACGGAAACACTGACAGTAAGTGCTCAGTGCCCATCAGCTTGTGTGAGCCACCCCTTTCCTCCAAAATTTGGCTCCTCAGGCAAGTAGTTAGTTTGCCCATCCTTAGGGCCAGGCCTGCAGACAAGTGATCTCCCTTAAAGGGACTAGTGAATTTGAAAGCCAGTATGGTGTCTGCAGCCCAAGACAAAAGTCTTTTCATACTGTTCTTATAAGATAGAGAACAGAAATCATGAGCCATAATGAATATTTATCAAGGAAATGATACCTGGAATCAGGAAAGCTGACAAGCAGTAAATAAAGGGGGCGGCTAGAGCAGTTGAGCAGCGTGTGGCAGCAGGATCAATAGCAGAAAGGTAACTTGTGGTCAGAAAGGAGCACATGCTTTTCCCGGAGGTAGATTCCAAAACACTTTCAATCTGGTGTCCCCTCCAGGGAAAAACCCCCTCTATCTGAGAGGGGGGAAATCACAAACCTATTTTCTGAAACTCAGTTATAACAAACAGAACCGTTTGCTGCAAGGTCGGTAATATCTTTTCCACTAGCCTTCCCCAAGCAGAGGAGTTGCAACTAAAGTAATGAATTATCCCCCGACTCAGGGTATCTATGGATAAGAAACATCATTAGTCTGTTTCCATGAGTGCTGTGGCTGTGGGCTTCTATAAAACCTAACCCCAAATTGCGGTTTCTCACAAGAGGACTGGAGAGGTTAAAAAACCAACACTACAAAACCCTCTCTAGAGGAACTTTCCTGTCTGTCTTGCCATTACTAAAATGTTGCTTTTAATAGAAGGGGTGTGGGAATCACGAGACTCACAGCTCTACACTCTGTTATCTCCTTGAAGGTGACTTCCCTGTTTTGCTGTATTTCAGTTTGTTCCTGTAAAAACTGTATAGAACAATATCTGACTCACAGAGGTATTGTGAAAACAAGTTTTAAATAGCTGGAGACCATCAGATGCAAAAACACAAGATTATATACACAAATATACATATACACATACACACACACACATATATTCTCAGATGCTCCAAGTATCTCTGCTGTCATAATTGAACTTGTTCTTCTGACAGCAACTGCTTTGAGGCTAGCTGCATAGGCATTTTTTTGAATGTCAGCATTTAAAAAAATTTGAATTATTATTACTGTTACTATTATTATTTTAAGGCTGCAAGGGGAGAATGGGATGTGAAAGATCGTTCAGTGCAGAGATCTTGTGCACTGGAAACTCCTGTGTCTCATTGGTCCTTTCTGTGATGCCTATTCTGCTAAAAATGGAAATAACAGTTTCTGACGTAGAGCATAAAAATTATTAGAGATGCATTCAATGTTGGTTTTGTTCTGTAGCCTTCACACCAATATATTTTGTTTTAGATATAAATATTTTTCTTTTATTTTTCTGTGGAAAACCTTTTAAGGTGGTTTCTGCTAATAATATCCTGCTAAAATTTGTATCCTGTGGCACACTCAAATCTGTTTGCCAAACAGATAGTTTTTGATAAGTCATTAATGTTTTGAATTGTACTTATTTATCTGTTCAGGTTCTTTTCACTCTTGAAATTATCCTATTTTCATATAACAAGCCAGCTTCAAAGTTTATTTGTAAAAAAAGAGTAGCCAAGTCATTACGTTCCCATATGCAATTGGTAGCAAAGCTTTATGTAAAATCCTAGTATGGAAGTCCTGTTCCAGTGCATTGAGCTAGATCTTAAAATAAAATTAGAACTCTGTGTGTTGGGGTATGTGTTAGCGTGGAGCTTAAAGACAACGCTCCTGTCTGTCATTGACTAATTGCTCCATGTGGCGATCATATCTTCCAGAAGAAAAGAAACTTCCATAATAACCATAAGTTTCAAGACTTGATTGGACCTTAGTTTGTGGCAGTAGTAATTTCTATATGCAAGGCAGTTATTTCACTCTTCCATGCCTGAAAAGGTCAGCTGTATTCTCCCCAGAAATCTTGCAACTAAAAGCATGGGGAAGACTGAAAGTTAGTTTTAGGCCATATCAGAATGGGATGTTGATGTGAAACTAAAACTTCAATGACAACCAAAGCAGACCAGCCTTCATCAGTGATGTTTTGTCTTCCAGCCTGTTGCATAGTTTGTTATAAGGACTCTTCTGACTTGATACTGACTGGAGAAAAATCCCTTCCTGAGCTGAGAAGAGAATGGAGCACCCTACGGCAAAACTCTTCTAAAAAGAAAAGGGATAACTCTGACCTCCAAATGTCTTGTGGAAGTAGTTTCTGACCTCTAATGCTGGCTGGACACTGCTGATACTACAGCTCTCATTGGAAAGTGTAGCCATATTACCTGGTCCTTCTCGGGGGCAAAAAAAATAATTCCACTTTTTGTTACACTCCCGCCTTATTTTGGCCCGTTGTTTTTGACTCCATTCTCATTTTCTTAGAACCTGCTGCAGCACAGAGGCAGGAGTCTCTCTGCTGCTGAAAGGAGATAAGGAGCTGGGTGTCCTAAGCGTGTGGCTGCCTTGGGCCACCCATGCGGCTCCTAGTGCAAGGCAGCCAAGGAAGGCTTAGGATGAGGCTAGCAGAACCTTGCAAAGTGAACTTCTTGTGCTTCTGGAGGAGGGCTGCTGGGAGACAATCATGCATCAATGAACTCTGCCATTGATTGTCATAGTATTTCCTGTTGAATGCCACTCCCAAAGCAGCTGTAGGTTTGATTTCCACCTGTAGTGCTATAGAGTTTGTTATTGTTTTCATGAACTTTATCTAAGTCATTTGAATTCAGTCAAGGGTCTGTATTAAAACAACCACTCTTCCATTCTTTTAAATTCTAATCTATTCCTAAACTCTTTTCTACAGTAAATATTTTAGCCTTCATCTGGGAGTTAAAATAAATATGTTTATAAATATTGACCTGTTCATTCAAATTCTTGAGTTTCATGCCAGAAGCTAACTTCCTGTGTTGCAGTCTAATTCCAGAAATGGTATAAGCAGAATGCAGTACAATGTTGATTTTGTTTCATATAACCATTTCCAATATTGGCCATTTGCAAGCTGTCTCGTCTCCTTTCTCTTTATTATACAGCATTTTCAGTCTTTATAAATACAGGGCCAGTACTATGTCTTGAAAAGCAAGTCAGCACATACAAGAACAATAACTGTATTTTATAGCACAAAATCCAACTGTTTGATACAACTGGCTTCTAGTTTTTTGCAACTATTTATTAAGATTCCACATCTGCCCACAGACAGAATATGTTTAGAAGAACTGTTACACTGTCATGGCAAAAGTTTATTTTGCTATGGGTTGTTTCATCTCCAACCAGTTGCAATATTGATTTCTCTCAGTGGATTAATTATCAGTGGCAGTTTCAGTCTTCCTTGCAATGGGCAGAAGGAAAAATGATGTTTTTGTTTCAAGGAGGTCTATTGACAATTGTGCCTGGGCTTCCCTTGGGTCCTAAAGTCAATGAAGTTAGAAGACCCATGTCATGAAAGTACTGTGCATGAAATTATTTATTTTATCTGTAGAGGTAATATCATGTGCATGCCATGGTGACTGTTTAATTTGAAAAAGAAAGCTGGCTTCATATGGTTTTCCTATGGTATTGTAATTGTAAAAACAACACTAAAATTGGACAAATATCAAATGATGGCATAAGATACAAAAAGTAGCAGGAGTTACTCATACTAGCAACAAACTTATCAAAATGTTTAGTTTGAATAGAGAGGCTGTGTTCTTCTGTAGCAGAACGTTTCCAGTTAAAAGCACTATGCAGAGTTTGGAAGGAAAATCGAAGCTTGTGTTGTTGCCAAAAAGCTCTATGCACATGTGTATAAAATGTTAGAGATCTATAAAAACTAAAACCATAATGGATTAAATTTTGGATTTTATTGTGGTTTCTTTTCTGCCAACCCCCCAAAATATACATATATAATACACATCAGTATACCTACCTATTGGTAAAACGTATCATTCTGTATTGATAAGGTACGTATAATTCTCTCTCTATATAATGTTCTACACATAACTGTTCTAACTTTGATGATACTGTCACAATGCACAGATTACGTATGGGCTATGTACTCATTATTAATTTGAAAAGAAATATAATGAAAATATGATCACTATTAAACTATTTATTAAAGGTTTTTTCCTTTCAAATCTTAATTCAGTTGCTACATAAACCAGATGTGAAAAGACTGCAAAGAAAAAATTAGAGATAACGTGGGTAAGAATGCTGGTATTCTTTTCATTGCATTGTTTTGTCTTCAAATATACTTTCAGCTGCTCTACAAATTTCCACTGCAGCATACAAGATTGATGATGCAAATTTACACAAAATAATGTAAGATTATATAGTTGGGATACATGATCCAAAATGTTGCAAAGAAATGATATAGCCTGGATTCAATATCTGATTCTTTTAAACTGGAGACCACTTATTTTCCTGAGATTATGTTGTAGACGTGTAGGCTAATTGGTTTGCATATCTGGAACATACTCCATCAGTTTTGTTACTTTCAGGACATAGGCTGATTTTGTAGGAGTGCAACTGAGAAAGATATATTTACTCACAGAAGAGCTAATTTGATAAAGAATCAAGCGTGAATACAAAACTCAGTGATAACATTCACAGCAACGCTGTTGAATTTACTCTGTAAATTTGAAAAGCTTGCAAAATGTTTCCCTCAGCTGTTTGGTCCCTCAGCTTTCTGCAGAGGTAAACAAAGAAGGAAAACATTATTTAAATATCTTCCTTATCTCCAGCACTTTACAAGATGATTATTTCTCTAATCACCACAGCCCAAGGCACAAGAAAAGCCCGGGAAGACATCTTGTGAGGCTGACAAATAAACCCCCTTTTAAACAGAGTGGGAAATGGACCGGTGGGCAGGTAGTGACAGCGACTTCTGTGGATTTTTAATAAATTGACCTTATTCTGCATCCTCCTGTCCCTTTTCCAGTCAGACACTCTGGATTCATTAACTAGAGCTCAGCTATACCATAGTTACAACGTTGTTACATTGCAAGTCTCATTTTTGCCATATAGCGTGGTCACTAATTCCCAGCAGCTGTGTAAGTAGTCATATAGTTTTACTTATGTTCAACACAAACATAATGAGGTAATTTGTTGAGAACTGGGCTATAGCGGAAGCTCCAAGCAGATGGGATTCTTTTTTTTTAACTAGATGTGAAATATTCTTGCACTTCAGAGGAATCCATTTCTTGTTCTCTAACCAGATGCAATGAATATTTGGAGAAGTGGTAGAACACCAGCTAAGAAGGGAGCTTCACTTCTAGCAATGTTTTACCTAAGGGAGCTCATGACATTGTTTCCTCATCATCCCAATTCCAATGGAAAAAATTGGTTGTTGAAAACTAATACAAAAAGAAAGTGTATGCAGTTTTTAACCTTCCTCTTGGAACACGTGATTTTTGAAAATATTCTTTGAGGACTCTAAGTAACATTTCAACTGATCTAAAAATTGAAAGATTTGGATAGTGGAAAGTACAAATTGATATTTTCCATATGCATGTGTTTTTTTACTACACTACATTCAAGGACAAATACTATTAATTTAATAAATACATTAATTTAATGTATTGCAAAAAAAAGTATGGAAAGCCACATAAGAAAATTAACATCAGTATGTCGTAGCAAGCACAACAAAAAACAAAGAAACCACAATAAAGTTAAAAAGATGAGTGAAGCAGATGTGCTTTTTCGTGCTTGACCATGTCAGAACCATGGCAGCACTGAGATTGGCTTAAGCCATCACAGATGAAACACATCAGGAATTCCTCAAAAACCTGTAGTGTGCATGTTCATTTAGATAGTAACATTCAGCATCCTGTTCCTTCCCTTGCAATTAAAATACCTGATTTGGAAATTAATCACATGTATTTACCACAAAAGTGGTTCAAAAAGAGGCTGCTTTGGAGTCCTAAACACAATCCACATGGCCACATGTGCTTGCTTGCTGTTCTGGCTGGAGAACAAAAATGTAGAGTTCCGGCATTGTCACTTCTCTCTCTTTATTATGGGCATATCCTTTATCCTTGAAAGCCAGGATATAGATGCCTTCGGGATCTTTTATTTTGTTATTTATAAACTTATTTTCAGATAAGGCTTGATAATTATTTTCAGATAAGGTTCCCAGAAGTCATCACTCACTGTTCAGTCCTGAGGAAGCTATGTGGAGCTGCATAATTTTTAGACTTCTGTGGTAGAATTACTCACTTTCATATGTAGTGGCACACGCATATGTGTGCAAGATATAAAAACATAGTGTCACTCTCCAAAGTACTAACGTAAAAGGGAAGAAAGAAAACAAATTACATTTTTTCCTACTGAAGAAACACATAGCTTGACTATTGTCAACATAGTTTTATCTAGACATAAAAGTTCGCTTGGGAATGAAGTATATATTGGTTTACACAAGGAAGCATAGGTAAGTATGTAAGCTGCAAAACAGAAGCATAAATATGTAATGGAAGGAAACTGGAAAGTGTGCATTAAAACAAACTCAGTCTGGTACCTAAACTTCTGATCCTAGGATTTTGTGACAAATTCTTGTGTCAAAACCAATAAAACAATTATAATTTTAATGTGATTATCTGAGATTAAAAAAGAGATGTTTTCCAGTTATATTCATAAATTGAAATTATATATGTAACTCTATCTCAATGATCAGTCCAGAACTTGGGCTACACTGTAATTACAGTATAATTACACTGTAGTTATGCAGCTGTATCACAAAATTCAATATTTCAATGCAAATGTCTGATTTTTAAATGCCTGAAAGAGGCAGTACAAAAAATACAAGTCCAGTGTTGGTTTAAAAACTTGGAAACAAAAGTACCTGCAAACACATATGCTATATAAATACATGAACACATATTTTAAAATTGCAATGATTTAAAAGCAAAGGATCTAGAAGTTTCTAAGCATCCTGGCAAGAAGAGATGGAATAAAGGACATGTACCAACATTTTTTGAACATCTACACTCTCTCTACAGATAACATTGAGGGCAGACACACTGAAATTGTGTTAAATCTTAAATGTTGATGGGTGCAAATGGATCATGATGGAAACCTTCTCCCTTCCTCTCTCCTTCCTTTCCTTTCCCTTGCCTACCTTTCGCTTCCCCTATCCCTTTCCCTTCCCCTATGCCTTTCCCTTCCCCTATCCATTCCATTACTTTATCCTTTCCTCTTCCTTTTCCCTTCCTTCCCTTCCCATATCCCTTCCCATATCCCTTCCCTTCCCTCAGCATTGGTCATGTTTGTTGAATTTAGCTAGTGAATTAGAATTTTTGCAAAGAGCCATATGATGCATCCTGACCCCAAGTTGGCAAGATGAATTTCCCTCCCCTAAAGTTCCTGTATATAAAGACCAATTATGCAGATGAGGAGAATTTCACCCAAAATAAATTGCATGTTCCATCTGATTATGGGTAATAGATTATTCCAGACCTATACTGTCCTCAGGTGGAATTGAAGGATCCTTTAAACATCAAGGAGTATATTCATAACCATTATCCTCTTAACCCTTTGATGTGAAAAGATTGCTATAAAATTTACTAAATTCATCTAAAATGGCTTTTGAATCTCCAATCACTTTGTTCTCTGCATTAATAATACTAGGACTAATCCTGCATGACTTGTGAGATTTAAGATGAGTAGCTAATAGCTTTTGAATCAAGGGTGCCTTTCAAGGGTGCCTCTAAGCAGTATCTAAAACTGTGTGTGTGCAATTTGTCTTATCCAAATTGGTGCATATTCAGAAAGCTATGTAACCTATATACAAACTGCGTTTTCATTCAAGATGTCTGTAGACCATGATCTTCCTACCTCATATATGCAAATATAGTCTGAGGATTAACAGTGGATTTTTACAGAGAACAGAAAAGAACTACACATGACTTCTTACAGCTACTTCTGAAAATTTAGCTCTATCCAACTAGCAGCTGTGGGGGTTTGGTTGCTCTTAGTCTGATTTTGGATCTTTCTTCCTGGTTCCAGCATTTCATCAACATGACGTTAGATTAAGGCTCATACACCGAGACTAGTATTTTCCCCCTCTTTTCTCTACCCCTCACCATTTGGCCTTCAGGTAGAAAACAGAGCCAGAAACACTAGTCAGTTGGAGCAGCTGCAGACACAGACAAAGCCTGAGCCTTTCTGTATTCAGAGACTATTTACAATCCTGCCGTTTTCTTGGCTCTCTACTTTATTGGACTTTCTTCTTCCTTCATAGTCTCTGCATCCAATGTTTATTCTTACCTGCTTCTTTTGCCCTTCTCCCCTGTTTTAACTCCTCAAGTTCGATATTCCTTCTTCCTTTATTCTTTTCATGTATCCCCAGGTAACCTCCTAGTACCTTCTTTGATCTCCCTCTGTCTCCCAAAGATATAATGGAATATATATGCCACTTTCTGCTGCTTCTACTTTCTTGCCTATTTAGAGGATAAACTTCTCAGAACAAGGACTCTCTGCTACTCTTTATGCTTTGTGCCTGGCACAAAAGTACCCCAAACAAAAGCTCACCCACAAATCTTATGTATGAAATCTTGAATATTTTTTTTCAGATTCATGTAATTTGAGCATTTTCATGTTCTGTTGCAAATCAAATAAAGACATTTTCATGAACAGAAACAAAACAAATTTCCAGAAATTTTTGTTTCACCTATTGAAAGTAATAAAATCACAATCTATTCAAGATACCATAGTCTATGCGTGATCTTGGATAGCATTACAGGATATATGAACCCTGTTTCTGAAAGGGTAATTTATGCATTTAAATGATTCAGCCTGTTTACAAAATGGTTACTTCAGAAGTTCTTTAGGCTATCATCACCAATGACCTTCAAGATCAAAGCCCTATGTGTTGAGTTGGCCCTCTAAAAACATGGAATCAGGAACGGAATCAGCACCAGTCTGATGTATCTTCTTTCTTTTTCTCTGGTAATGTAATAAACTGCCTAGTTCTGAGCAAAATGAAATGTCCTTTCTGTCTCCATCCTCAGAGAAAATAAGATCATTCCAGACCAAAAATTATGAAAAGCAAGTATTGCCGTGACTGTGTACAGACGTCCCCTACACCTGGCAGGATAATTTTCCCCATGATCAAATACCCAGAAATAGTGACAAGAGCTGTAGGATCCAATGCCGCAGTAGTAGCTTTGTATATTTCATTCTTCCTGGAGCTCAGCTTGAGTCATCTGCTTGTGCCTGGGGCAGGAGGTTGGACAAGAGGACTCCAGAGGTCCTGTCTAACCTAAAGTATTGAATGATTCTTTGTTCAGGGTCAGGTCTTCAGGGACACTGTTGTATAATGGCTGTGTCTTACCTTCAAAACCAAGGTGCACTCCAAAGCCGTATCCTATCTCCATTTTGAGATGAAAGTCCACTTGCCTGTCTCCTTCCCTTTCTCTCCTCCCTGCCATCCTTCCCCCACAGCACGTGAGAAGATACTTGTGTGGACAGTTGGAAAGGGCGAATGCGCTAAGCATATCTCTGGTGTGGATGCTCAGGAGACATGGGAGACTACCACTTCTGCAGCTCGGTTACTATGGCCTTTGAGCATGTGGTTGAGCTCACATCCGCCGGGGGAGGGAGAGCTAAGCTCACTTAAGGCATGGAAAATATGTAACACCTCACAACTGATCTTCAGAGTATGCTGAAGAGCAGAAAAGGCGGTGATAGCTGTGGGACTCAGCCTGTGAAGGCTGTTAAGAAAGAAGCCCTTCCTTTGGCCTATTTGAGATCAGCTGTGAACATTTGAATACTGCATAATAGCAATTAAAATGTGCCACAAAGCAAAGGAGCAATCAACAAACTGCACCCTAAGAAAATCCTGAAGAGCAGAGTTTACAAGTTGTAAAAGAATAGATGATAAAACCACATTTTACTGAAAACACAGAATACGTTCACAACTGGGAAATTCCAATGCTGGAAAATGCATAAATACACACAATATATCACAGCATGCAGTGTTTTAAGATCAATTGGATACGTAATACAAATTTGTTTTATTGAGTGACTTCAACAAAAATCCTAGCATAATCAGACTGAAAGAAAGGTATGTTTACATCCTATCAGTCTTATGCAGTCGTTGATTTCCTAAGGAGGCCAATGTAGCTATGGCTGCAACATCGGTGCTGCTTCGTGCACTGCATCTTCTCAGACACTCAGGGGTAGGGCTGCACACAGCTACATCCCCGCTCTTCATAAACCTCTCGCCAGAAGTAGCTAATGGTTTTCTTATTTATGGAAGGGAAACACAGGCTCAGAAACTCGGTAATAACCAATAAAACTGCATTTTGTGCATACCACCAGTCTCAGCTGTTCAGTGAGGTACCATCTATCGAAGTAGTAGAACAATGTTTTATACCGTCTAAGAATATGGCACAGGAACTGTGTTTAATAACATTTGTTGAGTTATCTTTGCTTGTAAAATTGTATTACCCAGAAATAGATTGTTAAAGCTAAACATGACAGTTCTCCATATTTTCCAGCAGACAAAGGGCTATCAAATACTCTTTGCTTTAGAGAATCCTTTGATACTTTAAATAACCTTCCACAGAAAAAAATTCTTTCCAAAGTTACCCATACATATCTGTCCCACAACCTGCTTACAGTTATGCACATCTACTAAATACACATTTTTATTAAGTTAGTATATTTTTGCTCCCTAAAATAGATCTTTCACTAAAAGAATTCCTCTTTTTCCATAACAAAATAAAAATAAAATAATAAGTAGTGCAGTTGATGATAGTGCACAGTATACTGTGCTATTTTGTTCTTACAAATCAGGATTTCTCATGAAAAAAGTTATTAGCTTTTATTCTTCTGTACCTTTCCTTTGTCTTCAATTTACACCTTCCTTCATTTTATAACTGTGCCATGATCAGAGTATTTTGCACTAAGGTTTTGCAACTGCTTGCCTGTGCTGGTGTTCAAATTCCCCAGGCCTGTTATTTTCTGAAAGGATGTAAGTAATGATACATTTTAATTAATGTTGATTTTAAAAGATTTTAACTCTGCCTGATGGATGCAAGTTAAAAATCAATCACTGTCTCTTAATTTTCAAATCAATCCAAGAATATATGAAATGAAACATCACAAAAGGCACTTATGTAGAAGATGTAAACTGATGGGAAGCTGTTTGATTTATTATACAACAGATAAGATCTGCATGATACAGCTACCCGATGGTTTATGAACCTATGAAATCTTTCTAATGAAGGTTATTCCTGAACTCCTAAAATTTCATATTCCAGTCTGTATTCTATCATCAACCTATAATGTTAGATTGGGATTGATAAACTTAGTAATTATAAAAAAAATCCTTCTGTTGACCTAATGAAGAGATGCTATTTGGATGGAAGATATAAAAATGGAGCTAACTTCTGTCACAGCATATCCACAAGGGAGCAGCAAAACTGACCACTTGTTTCCTATTATCTTGTAACTTGAAACACAGAGGGAGGACTTCACAGAGTCTTTTACATATCATTATTTCAGATTTTGCTTCCCAGAAATCTGTGTTCTATGGGAGATACACACATGTATATTTGAATTTCTGCCTTAAATGGAAATTAGTTTAGTCTATAAACTTTCAATGTTTTCCTAGTAAGCTGGGTTTGAATAAATGGTGACAATTCAGGATAAGAGGTAAGATGCATTGATACATGCAGCACTGCATTGACAAAAATTACTCTGAAAAAGACCGGCACCGTTCACATGCTCAGTTACCTCTTTCAGCTGAGAATCACTAACAACTTGCTGAGGGACAAGAATACTCAAGCTACACATCAGCTGTAGCTGATATGTTCATTGACTCAGCAGAAACATCCCTTGGTAATGCCAGAGGACACTTGCCCTTTTACACCTTACCTGGCCATGATTGTTCATTATAAATATTAGGTTTGGTTATAAAAATACTATCCTCATTTTTGATATTCTTCATTTTTGAGATCAAATTAGAATATAGAGTCAGGCTTGTGTTTCCACAGTAGGTCCCATTTAAAGAAAGCACTTCAGCATGTGCTTAAATTCAACCCCATTGAAAACAACGCATATGCATGTTTTTAACATTAATATAAAAATGTCCCAATAAGAATGATTTCCTGAGTGGGAGCTTTAATCTCTACTAAGTATTTGGTGAAGCTCAAAATTGGATGAACATGTGGCACTTTTATTTTGCATCAAAAATTTGCATAATAAAGGATAAACTGACAAAAGAAGTGACTTAAAAAAAAAGGTTAGCCAAATAATTGAAATTTATCCTTAATGGACAGGGAGAGAAAGTGTACATGAAAGGCCTTTTGGGATTTCTGTGAAAAACAAGGACCACATGAAAAGTCAGCTGATGTTTTGATTATTTTTTACCCTGTATTTTTATGAATTCATTCACGTGCATTCATAAATTTTGTCTTTCTGTGAAACAATTAGAAAGCTTTCAAAGTTGAAAAGAAAGTACTTTATCAATTAACTATCATTTTCCATTTCCTTGTTTATGATCCTGTAGCTACTAAGCATCGATAGTTTCTGCTTTGCTACAATGTCACCAGGAAGATTGATTGTGCATGTCACCTTGATGTGAGAAGATTTAAATGGAAAACATATACTTGCAACACCACCAAATTCACTTTTGCAAAAAACGAGCAAGTCAATTATATTTTTAAAAATACAAGTTTTAAGATGCATCACATCTCTGTTCAGATGAAAGGTCTGAATTTTCCTTCAGCATTTTTATTGCCATTGTTGTAATATTTCTAACTGCACAAACAGCAAGCACCATACGAAAAATATATTATTGTTGTTAAATATCAAGCACTCTGAAAATAGGAAGAGCCAAGATCAAGGTTACATAGACAAATTTAAATCATCTTCCTGAGCATATAAATTATGATACAGTTAATTAGATGATCACTATAAGATTACATGAAGACAGCGGACCTTTACGTCATTCAGTGGATAGAGTAGGTGGTGGTTAAGGAACTTACCAACAATTGAATTTCAGATTTTTTTCCAAACTCTCCTCCAAAAGAACCCATCCCCATTCTGATGAGGAAGGTGCCCATGTATTTGTGTCTAACACTTTAAACACTAATTTCCTACATGTTTACAGAGACACTTTAGCCCTCTGCTCAGCACTGGTATTTTCACAGGCTGGCATTTGCAGAACTGCTCAGGCTTTGGTGCTGCCGAGGGCCCTGTTCAAGCCTGAAATGAGATTCTTGGGTTATGTAGGGGAGCGGCTCTTTGACCATTGGGCTGCTGTCCTTCAGGTGTGCTCAAGACACGTTGAAAAGAAAGGACCGTCACTTTTGAGCAGGTCACCTGTTACACTGACTTGTGGTGTTGAGGACTGAAAACAAGTGCCTGTTTTGGGAAGGATGTGAGCCTCAGTTTCTAAGACAGTGCCTTATGGAAGCTGTTTGTTCCTCTCCTGGCCCAGTAAATACTTCTTTTGTTCAAAGGTGTGCAGAAGAGACTAAGGAAGCCGGGCCTGAGAGATACTCAAAGAATGTAAGTTCACGTCCCCGATCCAAATTGATAAAAGCATAGAGGATTTGAAAATGCAGATCCTGCATCCCAACTGAACACGTCAAGCAGGATTATTGGGTATTCTGGCTTTGGGGCATCTCTCTGCAGTATAATTGCAGATGGAAGAGGCCCAAGCTGCTGAAGCAGCTGTCTGTCTTCGATGTCTCACAACTGTCTGGCCCTGATACTTCCCTAAGTAAATGCTTCCTGGAAATGTCTTTGTCAGACTTCTCACTCACCTGTGTGTATATGGGAAGACCAGCTACCAAACACGGGGCTGAGGATTCCTTTGCAGAGAGCATGCAAAACCACCATGTCTTGCAGAATCTGATCTATTATTCCTGTCTCAGATTCCTCAGTGTATCACTGTCTTCATGGACTATCCTGCATTTTCACAACTGTTGTGGGTGTTTCACAAATATGAATGAATTTGTTGCTACACTTCTTGGAGGAGTAATTTCCAAATAGGAACCCATGGCACAGAGAGATGAAGGTTACAGGTTCTCAGCAGTGTCAGATCCCCATCCTCTGCTGCAGAAGGTTACCCGCAGGAGGGCGAGGAAGGCTGAAGAGAGATCTGCAAAGCCTTAGGTTCCCATCTCAGCACAGGGAGGGATTTTTAGTGAAGGGACAACTACATGAGGAGCAAGGCAGGGAGCCTGCAGCGCACTCCTGCCAGACTGCCCTCTGCAGTTCAGTTACAA
This sequence comes from Burhinus oedicnemus, assembly GCA_008921705.1. Classification (NCBI taxonomy): domain Eukaryota; kingdom Metazoa; phylum Chordata; class Aves; order Charadriiformes; family Burhinidae; genus Burhinus; species Burhinus oedicnemus. Next base: position 2,456,525 of record VFFE01009111.1, read on the forward strand.
CCCAGAATAGAAGTACTGTGTATCTCAGCCTCTTCTCATATCACTGTAAGACTGGAAAGAAAAGAAGAACCTAAGAACCAGCCACTGGTATTTAGGTTATCCTGGCTTGATTGACATGTAACACACATCACAAGTTGTCCTAGGGACTTGTGGGAATGAAAGGATTTAATGTTTTTGGGACGAGGTGCAAAGTTTGGAGGAAGCTACATATAAGATCATATTAATTCACAAGTGGAGATTGTACAGTGGATGCTTTGTTTTCACACAGAATACATTTTGTGACCATATACTGTTCAGTGTGATAACACTATATAGTACTGTTTTCTAGCAGCGTAAATTATATTAATCCCTTACCCTGGAGACACAGTACACTGTGCCCCATTACTCATATATGGGTGTCTGTTATTGACAATTATATTCTTTACCTTCTTGGGAAAATAACCTAAACAAAAGCTTTTTACCTGTTTCAGCATCCTTCCCTCTCCTTCTCTTTTCCTTCAGCCTTTCTCCTGTCTTTCTGCCCCAAATATATATAAAGGTCATAGGCTTTTTTACTGCAAAATGAATGAATCTTGGTACAATGTAATCCTGAATCTAGAATCTTGACCCTGTTGTTTTATGAGATCTGAGGCCTCCTTTCAGGTCTGGTTTTCTACTGACTTCTTTGACACGCTTCACTAGACCTAATAGCTCCCTATTACCAGTTACAATTTAGCATCTGAGCCAGGAGCTGGAGGAAAAAGGGAAAAAGGAGTGTAAATTATACGGAGTTGCGGTGAACAAAGGTTTTATTTCTCCTGAGCACAACCCTTTGATAGGAAAACGGGGGAGACAAATGTGTTGCTAATTTAATTAAGTAGTATGAGATGGCAGGGTCCACAGATGCCATTTAGGACTGGATTAATCAAGAGCAGGTGATGAAAATGAATAGTCACACATAATGTTAGCATTTTTAACAATCCGACACAGTCTAATGGAATCAAGTGCTATTTAACAACCGGGCTCGGTTTTGCTTGCTAATCCAAATTTATCTACACTTTCGCCCTGCACATTCATGTGGATCAAGAACTCTCTTCCTCTGATTCCCATTAATTTTCTGGGGCATTTTTAGTTATTTAACATTTTGCACAACATGTTCATGTCCCCTTGTGCTGCACATGTAAAGAAGCACAGCAAGAAAGCATTGCATTCTAGATGCTGAATAAGTTTAACATGGAGCAGGTAAACACCTTTCGACAGCTGAGAGGTCATACCTAACAGTATGAAACCTTCCTTTTCCTCCATGCATTCCTTTCTAAAGGTATGGAAATGGTCCTGGTCAGTTGTTTCCTTATAGAATCAAGGCCTGAAAATATTTTTGTTCATAAATTTTATGAGCGCCTGCAGCTATTTAACACAACTTGTACAGCCTGGCTTTATCTTTCTGGGCAGCAGCTGAAGAATGGAAATTAGTAAAATCTTCAGTCGTCTCTCTGGTGAAAGAGTTACTAGACGAAGATTGAAACCTCTGTCAGGCTGGAAGCACATTTAACTGCATATGCAGTCACACTTTCCCAATACAGTTTTCAGCTAGAATAAATTTTGTGCCTATAATTTCACTGCTTGTAAAGGGCTAGAATGTGCTGTTGGAAATCAGAACCGTGTCCAGTTGTGGTCTTAGACCTGCAAACAGACTGTGGCCTCAACAAACACATCACCTTTATAGAGCAGTAAACATATAGCTCATTCCTCCACTCCTCTGACAGCCTTTGACACAGAGGAGAGTGTGTAGGAAAGAGGTATGACATCTGTTTCTCGTCCAGTTGTGCAGAGGGGGTATAAAGACCCTGTCACCTATGTTAGGGCCCTGAAAGCTTTATAACCTATTACTTCTTTATGTGGTGCCATAAAAGCAAACCAAATCCTGTCCAACATGAGACTGACAGAGCATTCTGCAGTATTCGTAGTTTTCAAAGTCTGAGCTCTCTCTACCCTTTTAATGGATGGATTTATTGCACTTCAGAGTGCAATTTCCCATTAGTTGTTATCAGGACTGAAGGGAGCTTCTTTATGTCACAGGGAGAGAGACGTACTCCATTAGGTGCTGTACATTTTGTTGCATTTACAGAGCCTTTCCAAGCTTGCTTTCTAAACCATGTGAAAATCAATTACAAACAGACATGTCTCAGTTGCCGTCTTTCAATATAGCTATTCTCCAGTCCCTGAAGTCTCTTTAGAAGAAAGACTTCTGTGTCCCATCAAAATATCTGTGGTTTTAAGTACCTCTGAGTATGAACAAATCCAATACAAGAAATTCAAAGATACATATACATTTCTTTCCAGTGAGGATCCCCAGGATGACCTACCCAGTTCTGCATAGTGGCTTTTGGCTCTCTGGTTTTTCAGGTGAACAGTTTATTTGTCAAAGTACTCCTGACAGGGAGGAGAGAATACCAGTGAGGAGAAAAAATGCACAGCCTCACAGAAAAAGAACCCTAAAACACAAACAGCAGAACCCAAAGCCAATTTTTGTTTATATGAATGTGTTTTTATACCAAAAAAACTCCAGGATCACAATAAGTTTCACAATTTTTTACCAGCTGTTTCTGAAAATAACACTGTGAGACTTAAAACCTCAGTAAACATGCTGTGAGGCATTTAGTGGATCAGAGATGTCCATGCCCTGTTGCCTGTCTTTCCCTTGCATGGTGGTAAATGCACTATAGTCCTCAGCTGATTAAAACCCATCGTTTGGGATAATCTCTTAAACTATTACTGACCTCGGTGTCTGTTTATATCCTTTTGCCCTGTAGGTACTCCTATAGCATCTTAAGTTTCTCCAGCCATACTTGCCAGAACTTGTCTGCAACATCTATGAACTCGGGCGCTTTTATAAAGCTGCTGTCACATTTGAAGTGTGAAGACTTGAGTTACTTTGAGTTCCTGCTCACTATTGCCCCCAGCTGAGACAGCACAACTCACAGAGCAAGTACTCAGAGACTTTAATTCAGCGCCAGGATTTTTACTTAGCTCACCTCTTTTACTTTACACTCACCCAGACTAGAGTCACTGATGTAGGGTGGCAATGTCTTAAACTGCCGTAGCTGCTTTGCATGTATGACAATGACCTGAGATTACCAAATCTTCTCCTTCTCAGGAGAGCAGAAATTAGGAAGACCCAAGTGGAGAGGGTGCAATCAGCTGAAGGAACAGTGTGCTTTGGTTCTAAAAACTTCATCTAGAGCTGGTAGTTTAGTGTCAAGATTTGTGAGAAGAGAGTGATGAGGGAGAAAGAATTGCTGTGTGCCAGTCCTGCAGGTTCATGCTGGAGTGGAGAGAGAAGCTGCTTTGAGTTGAAGGGAGGGGAGAGAGAAGGGATTACAGAAAATATTTGTTGTCTCTTGCTCTAATTAGGCTATCAGAATAATATCCATAAAGCTCATCCCTTTTTTTTTTTTCAAAAGTGCTCATACTTTCTCAAGGATGTTCACTTTTAGAGATGTGATCTCGTGCATTTCATCCCTGTTTGAAGGCATGGTTATATTCTGAGGTATGTTTGGGTCTTTTAATTAAAAATTACAGGTAAAATATTTAGAATACTTCTGAATTATGGAATATTTTTGTTTTGAAAATGCAAAAGTGTAACCAATAGTCTCATTGCATTTTATATTAAAACCAGTGTTAAATTACAATAAAGGAAAAAGTTAAAAAAGTTAGAGTCTGGATTTATGTATATGTGTTGAAGATTAATGCCTTTGGTTAATTTGGGTTGAAATATATATTCTAATAAGGTGTTAAAATTAGTTCTGAGAGTGCTCGTCTGGCAACTATGAATATGTTATAGCAAAGTGTAATTAAGCCTCTCTAAAGTTTTATCTCGTTACTTTCTTTTTTTCTTTTTTCTTTTTCTTTTTTTTTTTTGGCTGAACTTATAGGAACTGAAAGGCAGGTGCAAGGACACCTTTCCGGGGGAAATTATATTTTTACAGAAGTGCACCAGCAAATTCCTTTATGTGTGTTCTCACTCTCTGAAAAAGAAAGGTGAGAAAATCATGAGGGTAAAAAGCTTAGTGTTTCAGCAATTTTGAGGTCTATCTGTAATTGTTTTACATTATTAACAGACTTAACCAGATGGCTGGAAAGCTGGATGGATGAAAATAAGGGTAGAATATCCAGGCTCAGAAGATAGCAGTTAATGGGTCATGCTTTTCCTCCAGGCTGGTAGCAAGTGGAGTACTGCTGGGAGCTCTACTAGAACCTGAACTCTTTAACATCTTTAACAATGACTTGGAGGAGGTGATGGATGGCAGTCTTACCAAGTTTGCAGGTGACACCAAACTGTGCGCACCACTTGCTATGCTTAAGGACAGGACTGCCATTCAGAGATACTGGAGAAAAGGGACATAAAGAATCTTGTGAAATATGACAGGGACAAGTATTAAGCCCTTCATTGGGGAAGGAAGAGCCTTTTGCAACACTACAGTCTGGGGCCTGAGTGCCGGGGAAGTAGCTCTGTGGAGAAGTGCCTGGGGGGCCTGGTGGACAGCAGGCTGAGCAGAAACCAGAAGCATGCCCTGACAGTACTGACGGCCAACAGCATCGTTGGCCATTATCTACAGGGCAATAGCCAGTAGATGGAGAGAAGTGTTTATGCCTCAAAACTCAGCACTCATTAGATGATGTCTAGAATACTGTGTTTCTTTTTGGTCTCCTATGGGAAAAAAGATGTCTATCCACTGGAGCAATTTCAGTAAAGGACCGCCAAGGTGGTCAGGGTCTGGAGCACTTGCCTTGTGAGGACAGGCTGAGGGAATGGGGTTTGTTCAGCCTGGGGAAGAGATAGTTTTGGGAGATTTAACAGCAGCCTTCCATTACTCATGAGGAGCTTATGGAGAAAACAAAGCCAGACTCTTCTCAATGGTGCATGGCAGGACAAAAATAGACAGAGACATAAGTTGAAACAGGAGTGGGACTGATTAGATACAAGAAACACTTTCACTATGAAGACAGCCCAGTAGTGGATGAGGTTGCCCAGAGAGGCTGTGAAGTCAAGGCTTTCAAGACTGGACAAAGCTCTGAGCAACCTTCCTCTGACCTCATCACTGACAGGTTTGTCTAACCTGAATTTGCCTGTGATTTCATAAGAGTTACTACTCATTTAGCACTAAGATTTTTTTAAAGGTACTACACCTGGATTAGTAGACAACTGGCCACAGGCAAATGTGGTAGTACTCAACTCTTGCTGAACTTCCATAGCTCTGTCTGCAGCACACAGTGGAGCAGCATAGGCTTGATAGGAGGAGGAGGCTACTGTGTCCTAATAGGGCACAATGGGTGCAGTTACTTTGAGAAGGCTTCTGCTGTTTTCTGGTCTTCCTCATGAAGTAAGGTAGCTCTTCTACCCTCAAAGATAAATACTTACAGAATCACAGAATGGTAGGGGTTGGAAGGGACCACTGGAGATCATCTAGTCCAACCCCCCTGCCAGAGCAGGGTCACCTAGAACAGGTTGCACAGGATGGCATCCAGGCGGGTTTTGAATGTCTCCAGAGTCAGAGACTTAAATAGTATACTGAAATAGTACTGTTTGGTCTTCCCATCCCACACTGTACCTGAGAAATACATGGCAAATGCACCTAGTGTCTATGAATGTTAATAAATAGTGTGAATACTCTTGAAAGGATTATTGTGACATATGTGGAAAGTGTAATAATCTTATTCATTTGACTTTCTAAATTTTTAATTTCCTGTCTTTTTAGTAAATTAATTGTGCAGCTTTATCACTGCAACCATGATGGCAAACTTATGTAGACTCATAGTCCAAAGAGTATCAAAGAGACATTAAAAGGCAGCTAATGTTTATATCAATACTCTACCATTTGTCTCACAAACGATTACTCCAGAATGGAGCTGTATTGCAGCTAGAGGTGGCAGGGAAAGAGCAGTAGAGTGACCAAAGCTTCCCACTCTCATATTGCTCACAAGGCACTCAGGAAAGCAATAGGGATCAAACAGAAAACTAGGAGTGAGTGAATGCTGATGCAGGGCAGGGGACCGGGGGAGAAAAAAAGGAGGCTGGCAATGCAGAAAACAGCATAACAGGTTCAGAGTTTTCTTCAGCCGAAGATATTTTCAGAAATGAGATCTATCTACTGGAATTGAGTATAAGGTAAATCATAAAAATTCCATCAATATATAATCATCCATTCTCCAGAACACCTTTACTTACCCATTTCTAGCTAGTACATCTTTTGTACATTTAATTCCTTAGCTGTTGATTTCAGGTATTGGTACATATTAAGTACTAGAATATTCTGACAATGTTGCTTGATAACAAGTATAGTGCTGTGGAGCTGCAAATAGGAGATTAAAGCTACTGCAATACACTGCACCTGAAAACTTGTTTTCCTCAGGTGAACTGGTTCCATTTCCTGAGTAGATACCTAGTAAGGAATTTCACTAACTTTTTCTCGTTTTATTCTTATGATTCAGATATTACAGTAGAGGATCCATTAAATGGGTCAGGTGGACCTTGCAGATGTTACAGAATGAACCAAAAAAACCACCCCAAACAAAACCTCCCTACCCCCAAAACAACTTTATTCTCCACTGCAAAATAAGTCAGCTGATACAGTTAGGTCTAGCATTATGCAAAAACTCGTGACATTTCCTTGGGAAGGTTTTCTCAAACTGTGTACTCTGCCTTTGAGCCATGTGACCTTTGGCTTATCTGAAACATCTCCGGAAAATGTGCAGTAGAGACCTTTGTCTTCTCCTGATCAGTACAAGAATGGAAAGAGATACTGAGAATTTCTTCATGCCTTCACTTCTGTTGTCTGTTCTCTTACCACTCCTTCATCTCTTCAGAGACAGTTATTAGCATCTGCAGCTTCACAGTGCTGACAGCCCAGTTCAGAGAGTACTGTGGTTGCAATGGCCTCACTTGGAGAATATCGACTCAATGTGTGAGGAGGGGGAAAACAGTACCTCACAGGGGAGACGAGGAAGAACAGATTAAGAGCATAAAGAACTGAGTTTATCTCCTCTAAGTTCAGTACCTGGAGTACTTTGGGGAAGCCTAACGTGAATGACCTCTGGGGTCAGACACTTTGCCTTGCCTTGTTGAGGTGGAAGACTTATTACAAATACCAAGCAGCTGAATACTCAAAGAGTGGCAAACCTGGAGTGGGTGGTGGGAGCAGGTGTTGTCTTGTTACGAGACACATCAACATAGCTCAAAAGTTTTCAGCATCCTTTTCTTTAAAGGATAAAGAAGTCCTTAAAAAGATAAAGCATAGTCACTAGATGTGTACATAGTATTACAGTTCTGTTTCACTAACACTAAGGTAAAAATCTCATTTTTCTCTTTACCTGCTTACACGTACAAGTGTCAGGCTCACTCTAGTGCACTAAGGGGCTGTTCTCGGCAAAGAGGCTGTTTTGCTGTGCCATCCCACCAAAGTGCTCTGTATCATGTCAGGCTTTATTGATCTGTGTGGATGCATGTTTCTAGATCAGTGGACATCTGCCACAATAGTAGCAGAGCACTCCTTAATTGCCAGTGCCAAAAGAACTTGCTTTCTTCCCTGCAGAGATCTTGAAGAACAAACCTTGAAGCGATATGTGTGACAACTTCCAAGGAGCCACCATTTCTCTTGTTCACACAGCTAAGGTACCAGCTGTTCTAAGTACAACTCCAACCACACACAAGTTGTTGAGTTTGTTTGTTTTTTTAAAACTGCAAATAAAATTTGATTTAAAGTGCAAAACAAGGCACCTACACAGAGGTCCAAAAATTCCATATGTACCTAGGCAAAAATCTGTCTTTGGATTTCTGTATGCCTTAATGGCACATCTTTTCTCCAAGTTATTTAAGAAGTATATATAAACATATTTGAGGCTGGTTAGGAATCAGCAGAGCTGTAAAAAATCCCAATGAGAAGTTTTGTCTCATAGCTTTAGCAATTGCATAATATGTAATTGTTTTGTTTCTTTGTTTAGCATGTCCACTGCGGTCTCATTAGTCAGTACAGTGATACTAAAATGGCCGTGATTTCCACCAGCACGATAAGACATGTTGGCTGCTACATTCATAGGGATAAATTGGTTATTTTACAAAGTCTCAAAGGGTGAAGGCTTGGGGGTTTTATTTTAACGTTTGTCACATGATCTCCCTGCATGACATCGCAAATCTCCCATCTCTGCTTTGTTGGCCTATATGCATGAATAATTTTCCCAGTGCTTGTTTGTAGCTGAGTGGGAGAAAGAGAGAATTACCGCCACACAATCTCTTGTTGTCGGCGATCAGCATTCCGATGGTCTGAGCTGGCTTACAACAGTGTAAAGACATCAGTGGCATGTGTTATAATATATTGAGCATTGTACTCCTGAAGAACGCACGAAAGAAAGAACATTGTTCTACTAGGGAGCAATTCATCGGGTTTTTCCCAGAGACTCTTGGGTCAAGTTTTTATAGGCCTATTTGATTTTCAAATTCTTTTTCCCCCTTTTTCCTCTCAGTGAGCCATAGTGTCCAAACTTGTCTACATTTACTTCCCATGTTTTGTGCATGGTAGATGTCCTTTAAAAAGAGTATCTCAAATAAGTCTTTATTCTTGTTTTGTTGGCTCTTATTCTGTGTTTTCATGAACTCTGGCCCTGGCCATGGCAACTGCAAGAAAAATGTTAACATTGATTGACAGGATTAAGAAAGCCTCCATGCCTATCCGCATTTCAAACACTTTGGGAACAATGGTGTTTGGTGTGATTGAATTAATGAGATATCGCGGACTGTCAAAAGAGCACACATACTTTACATAAACCTGATTATCTTTGCATGGCAGAAATGAAAAAAAGGAGGGAACAGAGGTTTGGCTTTCACTCATACCTCCAAAGGAGCCATCAAAGTGTGTGCCCTGGCTCGGAGAGTGATGTGCCCGCTCAACTGGCCTGCCCTCCCTTTCTCTCCACATACTGCCTGGCTCTGCTTAGCATACATCAGCCATGGGCTTTAACAAGTCTATTCAGGCGACTGGCCCCAAAACAACACTCTTTTCACAACTCAGCACCTCTGTGCTGATTTTTTTTTTCCTAGAGATCTATTGTTTAACTTGAACTAAGCATACATTTCAACAATTAGACCTGAACTGGCTCCTACCGCCCTAGCTTAACCCCAAAGAGTGACATCAGTCATGATACAACATACATTTTGAGAGGTGAGCCACAGCTGGTGCTCACTTTTAGCAGCAGAATTATTGGAGAGAGAAGAAAGTTTCGTAGGGAACCTCTTCCAACTTAAGGCTTTAAGTGATATTTCTGTCCTCTGGGAAATGTTCCAGCAGGCACCATAATATGGTGAATAAATACAATTCATTGAAGTACTGCTGTATTTTAACATAAGCTATTTCTTTCACAAGAGGACATCATAGATTAAGAGGCTCTGAAATGAAATGTAATCCACAAGCTGAAAGGATTCTACCTACCTACATACCTGTCTGTCTATCTGTCTACTTACCTGCCTTACGACCTCTCTAATCATTTTACATGGTCCTTATTACCACAGACGAGCATTGCTTCCTCAAATGTATGCAGCACTGGCTTACTGAAAATCATAAGTTTAAGGGAGGTAGAATTGGGTAGCTTCACAGTTTTTATCAGACCTTTCAAAATTTTTGAAGCAGGTAGTCACATTTTATTGAATTAAACTTTAAATTTAAGAATCTAGCTGATTTTTTTTCACTCCAATCACAGCTCATATGCAATTTTGTTCTTCTAAACATAATTTTCTTTCTTTTGTGTGCTAAATCCAATTGGAAAAAATGCAGAAGGTTATTTATCCAAAAAGCTCTTGTTAGCAAGGCATGTCTGGCAATATTTCTAGCTTGACTGGAGTAAAGAGATACTGGAAAAAAAACCCAAAATTATTCCTATCGGAACGTCCAGTCTGTTTCTGTAGACATATGAAGCATGGACAATTTGAATAAAGTTTAAATAAGTGATCAAACTTCACTAGTTTACTAGCATCTACTCAAACCTCTAGTCCTCCCAAGATTGTCCTATCATTACTTTACTTCTCACCCAGTAGGAAAATGTAGCTGTTACATAAATGTGAAATACAATATTTATTGTTTTTTTAGGATCCTTAACTCACTTATATCATACTTTAGGTCTCAATAAATAAACAAGATATGTTATTTCTCCACGCAACTTCAGGGGTAGTGGTACTGAGCTGAAAATTATGAGATTCAGTGGCCAGATACAGTATTTCTGCTTTTCCTGCTTGATGGACTTCTTCCCTAAAACCTTGTAGTACTCCTGCAAGCTTTGGTGATTCTGTGTTGTGATAAATGATTAATTTTCACTAAGGATTTTGAAAAACACTGTAAGCATACAGAAGTTTAAAATCACCTGGTGGCACGTGTTGAACATTGCTTTGTAAATCATTAAATAATTTATGGCAAAACTCATTTTAACACGTGCACATATTTTCTGAGGCCATGGATTAGTGACAGGCCTATCATAACAGATTAATGATTCAGATCAAAGAAAAGGAGGAGAGCACTGCACTGTGAAGTCGCAAAACAAAATAAAATATTTCCCCCCAAAGCTTAACCAGTAGATGTCTCTGTTTCACAAACCCTGTCATGGTATCAGCTGCCATATCCTCCTGGTTACATTTCCTGCAGCTTTCTTATTAGTATAAATTCACCTTTACATAAAAATGGCAAGCTGATCTGAGGAAGGTAGTATTTTGAAACCTGTATAAAGTTGTCTGAATACTCAAGATGTTTGAAATTCAGAAGTGCGCATAACAAGTGCTAAAGATTGAGACAGCTACTGAGTTGAGGAGTCTCTAATAACTCACACGGCATGATCAGACTGCTTTGCACTACATGACAGAGTCTTGGTGTTGCCATCATTTGCTCATTTTTATCGACAGAGCACAACCAAGATTCATGGGACGTATATAGCAATAGGTAGAGATGCCACCACAGCTTGCTCAAGCTTATGCTTCTAGTTTTTTTCTCTCCATCTTTTTATCTGCATGCTGGCTAGTATGGCTTCCCCTCAATGCCTTCCATGCTCATCTGGTCCTTCTGAACTCTTCCTCCTCCAGTCCTATGATACAGAGTGAAGCAAGGGGAGCTCCAGCCCTCCACTGGAGGAGAGCAGCTTTCCTTCTCCAGTCTTAAGAACTTGTGTGCCCAAAAAAGAAAACCTGTACAAAAAGAAGCTGGACAGAGAGGTGTCGTTGGGAGAGGGACAAGAGGGAAGGAAGACTAAGTGTGATGGCAACCCTGCAGTTTCTTCACGCCCTTGAGTTGCGGCCAACCTGCAGTGCCTTCTGCAGAACACACTGCTCTGTGCAGCATTGAGTAGCTTCACCTTCCACAGAGTGCCACTGGCCTCCTTTCCCAGGGAGGAGCAAGAAATGGCAGTACTGACTGTTTCTCCTACTGAGAGCTCTGCCAAAGAGTTAAAAAATGTTTTCAAGCAGTACTTTAAATTCCCAGGGGCAATTACAAGTCTATGAGAACAACAACATAAAATAAGAGGGCATGAAAGATGGCAATAGTGATTTCTGATTTTGCAAACACAGGTATTGTTGATCTTTATGTAGACTTCAGAACGTGTTTCCTGCTCACTTAAGAGTAAGCATTCACTCTACCCTGTAATTTACTTTCAACTTTCTGAATGAGTATTGCTTGCTTTTCCTTCTCACTTTTAGCAAATGTGCAGTAAAATTATGCTTTTCATTTATTAAAACTATTATAAGTTGAAATGTTAACACCTTTATTCCTGATACAAACAAACCTAGGCCTTTTCCTCATCAAACAAATAATTTCAATTTGGCTAAAGCCTGAGGTTGAGGATTCATAACTGCTTTAAGCCAACCAAATTGTGGTCTGCTGTCAAAGTAGATAATTCCAGTCTACCCTCTGCCTTGTCTCACCACGCTTTCCTGCCACTTCTCTTGTGTCAGCACTAGCCCTGGCACGTGTGCATGTCCATGGTGAGCCAGATTGCTTCCCCCACCTGCCTCTCCCCCTGGCTAATGCCAGTACAGAGGAGGCAACAGGAACACCTGGCTGGGGGTTGGAGGGAGGTGGGATTTCCAGCTTTTAATTGCATGTTTTAGTCAGATGAGCCTAATGCAATGGTGGAACCCCAGCCCAAGAGAGGAAGTCTTTGAATGTTGCAAAGGTGCGTGTTTAAGGATGTATAGTTAACAGTTGTAACTGTTGTCATTCCACCCAAACAGAAACCTTTTCTTTTTTTCTGTCATTTTTTTTCTAGCTTCTTTACTAAAAGAGAGAATAATTTCCATTTTGGGTCCTTCAGTACAGATATATACTTTTTCCAAGATATAGGCAAAATTTTAATAAAAACATAAATGGGAAGGCAAACTAAGCAGTTTCTATACCAGCTGAAAATTGTTATTATTACTGTACAACAAATTTGTGTAATAGACCACATAAGAAGCATTGGCAAGTAGCTAGGAAAGCAAGTAGCAGAAAGATGCAGAAAATGTGAGAGAAATAATGAAGACACCTTCTTCCAAGTTTGTTGTGTCTGGCTCTGTTTCATCTTGGTCCCACTTTGAATCTTGCACAGCGAATTAATTCCTTTATCCTGATTCACTGTCATGCTCGTGCAACCTTCCAGCAGCAAGCAACTTACCAACCCTTCAACCCTCCACTCTGACTCAGGCCTCCTTCTGGTGTAAATCAGCCAAATTCCTCTCGCAGCTTGCACGTAGCTCACTGTGCCATCAGAGCAGGAAGGATTTCTGCCGGTAGACTAGCCTGTGATAACCATACAGGCTTCTTCTGCGCATATCGTTCCTGCCAGTCTGGATGTCCCTTCTGTCTTCTTCCATGAGCAGGAAACCTTTCTTTCCCTTATCCTGACACATATTTCTAACATATTCTCCCATGTGTGAGTTCAGTTAAGGCCTAACTAGAGGAAAGAGCTGAGTTTATGATAAGCTTATATTTATTGAGTGATACTGCTGGCTTTGCTGTCAAATTGATGTGTCAGTATCTTATATTAATATTTAGGTGGCTGAGTAGAGGCTACTGCCAGTGAGTTTGGACTGCCACCAACAAACACCAGCAGATGCTGAGTAATGCTTTAAAGCATATTAATTAAAACATGATGGCTAACGTGTTATAAAGCATCACTTATTTTCCTAATCCTGGCAGACACTTTAAGCTTCATCTCCAGCAATATCCTGACCCAACAGTAGTTCAGCAACAAAAATCCCATTTACCCCAGGGCGCTCACAATTTCATTAGGTTTTCTAGGAAAAGGAAGAGAGTGCACCTAGCAGCATGGTCTTCCTGCCACTTCCCTATTTTTCTGATTACTAAATCAGCTACTACAGTTAAGCATTATAGATGAGCAGAATCTGTTAGATTTAAAAAAAATTTGCAATGGCATTATAAATTTTCCAGTATAAAGGCCGCAAGTTTTTTAGTGTCCTCATCCTTGAGAAATGTGATCTAAAGTGCAAAAGAGAAATTTAGAAAACTGAAAATTAAATTGAACAACATCATACTTGTTTCCCTTAAATAATGAGCTCATTTCCAGTAACACCCTCCTAATGAATTTCCATATTTTCATTTTTTTGAGCAAACTTTGCAATAAAATTCTAAAAAGAAAATTTTGTGTTAAACCTTACTGACTTTACAAAACTCTGCACTAAAAATATTTTTCTCTAATGACAATGTATGTAAAACAGCTTACTAAATATAAGATACATTTCTTGATTTAGGTTATGACTTCCTGATCATATTTCCCTCTGGCTTAAATATAGCAGTCTTAATTTTAAATCTGGCAACATTTAGAGGTAAGGAGTTTTCCTTAATAGCGATGGTTGCACTTTTCAATTCTGTTTTAAGAGGTGCATTCTTTGCACTGCAGATTCAGTATCCTTGAGTAACCGGAAATCATTAATAAATATAATTATCACTAGCAGTGCTGGGACAGGGGAAGCTTTGAGGTTAGTACAATGCCCTGGCAAAACGTGTTTGACTGGATGAAAAAGTTTACGGAGATTAACACCCACAGAGCTGGCCCACTGGTAGGTTGTTGCAGGTTAATGGAAATGTGTGGCAACAGGCAGCAACATTAGCAGGGTCTTTATCTTTAGGTCTCATAAATATTCTCCTTAACCCCTGCTAACACCCAAGTTTCAGGCTTTTCTAGAAAGAATTAAGACAGCTAGTTCCATGGTTATTGTTAGGATTAGGCACGTTCAGTTCAGGGTTTCCCCCCTCCTTGCTATCAGTTCAGAATTGCACCGCTTTTTGGACACTTATTTTGAGCCTGTGACAAATGTTGTGATTTGCTGATTGCTGCTTCTTGTCCCTTAATGAAAGGAAGGGAAATGAACAGCAAATTCCTGGGTTGTACAGAACTGACCTCAGAACATTTTGTTTGAAATGTAGTGCTCTATTAAATAAAGCTATGAAATATGAACTGAAGGTTCATGCCTTTCTGTGCTGAAAAGCCAGTTTGGTCATTAAGTTAAATTTAAAAGGGGTATGAGCTTCTTGTAATAATACAAGTTTATTGCTCTCTTCAGGTCTTTGTCTGTTTCTTTGTATATTAAACCACAGAGACTTTATTCTTTAGTAGATTGAAAATGGAGCTGGGAAGGGGTTAAGGATCTTCGTTGACTGCAATTTCTCAATCAGCCTCAGGAAGCCTCAGGTCAACTTTGCTCATAAAACTCTGCACAAATATTTCTTTTTCTATCAGAGGAATTCTAATTCCACACACAGACCAGTGCCACTCAGATTATTACACATTATTAAAAATTAATTTTAAAAAATGGTTTCGTCCCTGTAATCTTCTGTAGAACTGTGAGAACCCAAGCTTTGAAAAAAATCACTCACATAATAGTAAAATAAATACTAAATATAGTCCTTTTTCCTGCTGTTCTTACTATTTCTGTTATCCCTCAGTTTTGAAATCTGTGCTCTTTTTCCACCTTGCACAGTACAACTGAAGATTTTACCTCTAGCTACAAGACTATCCTTATTAAAAAAAAAAAAAAATCATATGGAACTTAACAGGGATAAAAACCTGCTATAGGGATTAATAGGTTTCCATAGAAATTACTCTAAACCCCATATAATTTAATAGAAACTTCAATAGAAAATGTGAAAAATCACTCCCTCCTGTGGTAAAACATGTGAGAGGGTGGGCTCAAGAGAAAAATACTTCTGTTGCAAGGAGACTGTTATATTGTGTGGTTACGGGGTTGGAGTTGGAGTTGCCTGTCCCCCACAAAACAGGCTTGTAACTAAAATTATCTGGAGCCATTTGGCAGCTTGCAGGTAGAATACCTTATGTCCTGCTGCTCCGAGCCACCAGGTCTCCAGGGGTGACATATCAAAAAGAAGTTGGTCCTTCCCCTTCACCCAGGTGCCAGTTTTCATTCACCTCTCCTCTGGATGAAGCTGACCATCTGAAAAATACCATAGGCCCAGCCACGGCCTAGCATGGGGGATGGCAGGAGGGCTTGTTACATGCCTGTGTTGGCACCATGTCTTGTGTGGCTGCAAATTCCCGTGTGCAGCTGGGAAAGGTTTCGGGATGCTCAGCTTGAGGGTAGGGAAAGAGAGGTGCAGGAGGTAGGGTGCCTGCAGAGGGGGGATTAGGAGACCAGGAGGAGTGAGGGAAACCGTGGGGAGGGTGCCCTGCAGCATGGCATAGACCCGTAGCCATTGTCCAGGCAGGAATGGGCACAGCCAGGTTATCCTCACAGGAAAAAGTGTGAGGGGGTTGTACTACTCAGGAAACTACTGCCAGCTGCTAAACTAGAGGAAAAAGGGAGCTGTGGGTGAGGGGCAGGAGATTTCTTTTTCAAATATTTTTTTGCCATTGTCTTGTCCTCTGACTCTGCTTGAATCATGTCTATTTTCAGAGTTACCTTGTTCTAATTTGTGTTTTAATAAAACCTAGCCCTTTGGGGTATTTGTGTTCCTGCATTTTAGAAGAGATGGGACTGTTCTACTTCACGACTCCGGTGAATTTGGGATCTTGAATACACCCGAGCAGACGTAAGCTTTTAACTATACCTACTGCTGGTTCCAGCCTGGCAACTACCTGCAAATACATGGGCCAAATGAATGCTGGTCCCAAGCTGGGGGTTATTTAAGGGAGACATTCTTTTCATCCAGCTGTGCCACTTGTTTTCTGTCAATAACAAGTTTACAAATCTCACTGTATTTCGCAGAAATCTTGGGGGAGGGGGATGGGGAAGAGCAGTTAAAAACTGATTTAGTATATCAACAAGCAGGTGGGAGTCCTCTACCCCTCTGAAAGGCTGTGTATTTGTTTATTTGTACATATTAATAAGCTTATTAAATATAAATATGAACAACATTCTTTATTAGCAGTACCAGACTGTTCTCTTAATAAAACTAAAAATTACTTATGACTCTATCCAATGTCAACTTTTTGAACAAAAACTTTCTGTGCTAGTTTACCTAACACCTCCATAGGAATAAAAAATAAAAAAAAAAGAGTTTGTTTATGTTAAAACATTCTGAGAGCAATTTCTTAGAGCAATGTGTGGTAGCAGTGGTCTTAACCTTACAGAAAGCTTTTCTTACAGCGGAATATATTAAAAATATCGAGGTGACAGGTTTATAATTTCTTTATATTTCTTCATAGTAAATTCCGATCATTGTGCTAATTTGGGTGGTCTTCAGAGCATCTTGCATTGGAGACCAAGAGAATAGAAAGGGTGAGGCAGAGCAGAGCCATCAGCTCTGCAAAAGGAAGGGGGATATGGTTTCTGGAAGGTGTCCCATGCCTTCCCAGAGAGGACCAATGCACACGTAAGCAAACTGTCCATCACTCTAGATTGCACAAATGGGACCACCTGTTGATCACCTGTTTAGCTGATCATTTACAACATTTGATACTTTTCAAAAAGGTCGATGTTTGAAAGATGTTAGCAGATAACCCAAATTCCAAAGCATCTCATGGAGTTCCTGACTTAATAACCACCTGCATAGTAATCAGCAGTTTGTGACAGTGAGTAGATTTTCACATGGGGTGAATACTTACCTGTTGGACTTTTCAATGTGTGTGCAGAAAGTGCTATGAAAAAGTCCTGTGAGGAATCAAAAAGCAGAAGAAACAGGTAGGTACTCCATAAGTAATATCAGGTATGTTGATGACTCAGCAATTCTTTGCTACAGCTTCCAATGCAGTGCACTGTAGTTTTAAATCAGGTGAGGAAATAAGATCATCCCCAAATGGCGCAAATCTGAAAGGTGTGAAGACTGTGTCATTTAATAGAAACAGGAAAATGACCAAAATTAATGGTCATATTGCAAAAGCAGCAGATTAATTCAAATTTAGTGTGTTCAACAAAAAGGATATTATAAAGAAATTTTAATAAAATTAGAAATGGCTCACTCACTCAAACATGCATCCATTTACAAAAGGTTTGGAAAAGGATGGAGTCTAAGAATGTACAAATTTTGTTGTAAAATGTAATTCTTTCATGTCCTGTTCTCCTGGGAGTAAAAATCAAGAAAAATAGATGCTGCTTACAAAGAAACTCTGGGGGACTTTCAAAAATGGTGCTGGTGAAGACCTACATATTTCCTGTATCAAAAAGAAGACAATTTCTATGTTACCAAGATGGGAGTACAGCACAAACATATGTACTTTGATCATATCAGGCGTAGGGATGGAAAAGACCTTGAAACAGTTAGTGCATATGAAAGGGATCATAAAAGACCACCCTTGCAGAGGATGACTGGTGAGAAGATGGTGTGTGACAGATGATCGGGAGTCTTATAACTCAAACAAGAAATGGACTGAAGTGGTTCCCAAATATTGCAGTAAGATGTTACCAATATTTTACAGGGATTTTACCGTACTTGAGGGAAGATGAATGTTTCTCATACCTCATTTGTCTCACTCCTATTGTTATTCTGAATTCCTGACCAGCTACAAGTTTTGTTGCACACAGAACCTTTCCAGGCCAGTGGGAATAAAGGTCAGTTCTCTCTATATACATAAATATAAGCTAGAAACATTGTATGTAAGATAATTTGATCTGATATTCCCATGTATTTTCAACTCTCAAGATATAAAAGGTGATCACTGGCTCAGAGAAGAGGACAAATATTCAAGCAGACACAAAAGGGACCATATTCCTAACCAACAATCTGAAGTCAGATGAAAATACATATGGTCTCAATGCTATTATTTGTTGGAATATTTTTTAGAGGACCTTTGTCATTCTGGATAACTTGCTTTTAGGATTGAACTTTTATTATTACTAGTAACATCAGTGACAGAGAGAGGAGGCATCATGACAGCATCTTTTCCTTCCTGTCCTATGCAGGTAGCAGGGTCAGGCAGTAGCGATAATATAGCTTATGATGTACACATAGCAAGCACAGAATAAGAGACATAGGTCTGGAGAGTAAATGTGATTAAAAGGGCATATCTACTACATTTAATTCCGTTTCAGTGGAAAAATGTGGTCCTTTCTGAACAATGTTTTTGACAAACTAGATATGCTTATGTTAAAGGGCTGAATAGTTAAAGTCTAGACAAAAATCCCTTTTGAGGGGACTGCAAAGAGAGCACTTGCTTTGTCTTGTTACAGGAAAGCAGATGTATGTTGTATTTTGCATAAGTACTATATCAGAACCAGGTACTGCTGCCGTCTCTACATTGAGAACTTCCCATCACATTTACTTTCTGTCCCTAAGAATTCTTTTTTTTTTTCCCCTTCTTGTTTCTTGTCTTATTTTTTCCCCTTGACATTTCCTTGTTCATTGGAACTATTTGTTTTTAATTTACTCTTATCCTTTTTAGAGAATGACAAGCCTGCAGAGTAATTTTTTTAAGTAGTGATAGGCAAGAGCTCTATACTGATTTCACTAGTGTTTTCTAAAGTTTATCTGAACTAGATACATAATTTGCAACTATAACTGACCAGCAGTGACTTAGTAGTAAAATAAGAACCAAAGATCCAAACAAACAAAACCTTTTAGGCTCATTCTTCAGAGGAAATTATGTGAAGATAGTTTGTGTAAAATAGTGAAGGAAGTGTATTCAGGAAGCACAGATATGCAGCTACTAACAGTGATATTTATCACTATTGAATGTATTTGTACATGTAAAAATACATGATACTTGTTTCAGAAGTAGTTGTCTAACCACTATATTTATGCTCAAAAATATGCACAAGGAGTACTAAAATAAACATTTGAACATACATTTTACTCAGTTAGCAATGCATTTCTTGTATTTTATTCCTTGTTTTATTAGTCAGGGAGAGGGCATAACATTTTAAAATGTGAAACTACAGAGCTATATTTAATGCTCAAAGTCAGCTATATTTAATGCTCAAAGTCAACTATATTTCCCTTAGAGGATAAGAAAATTCATTAAAATTTCTATGTATTTTTCTCTCCTCTTTTCCTCACTTTAAATTGTTCTGCACTTGTCTCCTGAAGAAATCATGCTTATATTGACTTATTCAGGCTATGTTCCTTTTTTACAAAAGCCATCTAGTTGGAGTAGGATTTTTTATTTAGAAGAGCATAAAAACAAGCAGATCCTTAGCTTGAGTAAGTTATCCTAGTATCTTTGACATCTATGATGCTCTGGAAATTTTCCCCAGCTGATGTCATCCATGGAGGGAAGGGATGCCATCCAGAGGGACCTGGACAGGCTTGAGATGCAGGCCTACGCAAACGTCATGAAGTTCAACAAGGCCAAATCCAAGGTCCTGCATGTTGGTCAGGGCAATCCTGTGCACAAATACAGTCTGGTGGACAGTGGATCGAAAGCAGCCCTGAGGAGAGAGACTTGGGAGTGTTGGTAGATGAGAAGCTCAACATGAGCCAGCAATGTGCACTTGCTGCCCAGAAGGCCAACAGCATCCTGGGCTGCATCACAAGAAGCATGGCCAGCAGGTCAAGGGAGGTGATTCTGCCCCTCTACTCTGCTCTGGTGAGACCCCACCTGGAATACTGTGTCCAGCTCTGGAGCCCACAACATAAGAAGGACATGGACCTGTTGGAGCAGGTCCAGAGGAGGGCCACGAAGATGATCAGAGGGTTAGAGCACCTCTGCTATGAGGACAGGCTGAGAGAGTTGGGGTTGTTCAGCCTGGAGAAGAGAAGGGTCCAGGGAGACCTTAGAGCAGCTTTCCAGCATCTGAAGGAAACCTACAAGGAAGCTGGAGAGGGACTTTTTACAAGGGCATGTAGTGACAGGACAAGGGGTAATGGCTTCAAACTGGAAGAGGGTAGATTTAGATTAGATCTGAGGAAGAAATTCTTTACTGTGAGGGTAGTGAGGCACCGGAACAGGTTGCCCAGAGAAATTGTGGATGCCCCATCCCTGGAAGTGTTCAAGGCTAGGTTGGATGAGGCTTTGAGCAGCCAGGTCTAGTGAGAGGTGTCCTTGCCCGTGGCAGGAGGGTTGGAACCAGATGATCTTTAAGGTTGCTTCCAACCTAAACCATTCTATGATTCTGTGATTCTGTATCCCAAATTTCAAACATTCAGGGGGTGTCCACTATGCTTTTTGTTCTGTAGGTCACTAAGTTATAATGAATCTTTTTTTTTCTTTTTTTTTTTGAGGAGCTCACATAGAAATGACCAACCTGAGGAAAATTTCTGAGACGGGAAGGGACAAATGATTTGCTCACATTGAATAGTGTGATTTGATCACAGTGAGTTGTTTACACATACAGACTCCATTTAAACAATGTTCCTTGAAACATTGCATATTCATGTGCTCAACTGCTAGTACAGACAGAATGAAGGGACATCCCAGTGAGTAGTTAACAAGTACGCTGCAAGCAACCTATAGGACCCAGGTTTCCCCTAGTAAGACAAGCTCGCCATAGTTACATGCTCTAAGCAGTAGCTGCAGAGAACTGTCAAATTCCTTTTCTTCCCATGCATAGGGTCCTTTACCTTACTGGTTTCTTAAACTTCATGGATCAGGCTGAGAGGGGGAGAAAGGTTTATCGCTCATATTTTGATTCATTGCTGTATAGCCAAGAAAAAAGATATTTTCACAGATATTTTCACACTAAAGTTATACAGCTATTTTTCCATTTTGGTGTAGAAAAAATAAGAAAGTTGAGTATTCTAGTGAAATGGAAAAGAAAATATATGAAAAAATATTTTTAAAAGTCCAAACATTTTGTTACTAGCATAGCTGGAATGGCTACAGGTCCTGGGTTGTCTTGGCTCCCACCTTCCTATTAATCTGTTGAGACTGAGGAGAAGGAAAACATTTCAAGTGTTTCAGAGCCATATCTCTGTGGCCCCTTGAAGGCTTAAAACCAGGAAGCCACAGCTTGCCTCGGTCTCCCAAGACTTCTGGACCCATCTGACTCCCCCAGATTTGAACCAGTCCACATGTCAAGGATGTCTCCAAACAGCACATCTCAAAAGACTTGTGGCCTGCCAAAATTCCCAAAGGAAATTCCTGACAAACAAATGTGACAGTAATGCTTTTCACTGTATTTCTAACATTGTGGCTTCTAGCAAGTGACCAGGAAATGGTAAAACTTATTACAATTTGTTATCACCTCTTAAGAACAGTGTGACTGCAGAAAATGAACTACTTACGCTTGAGAAGTGGCAAGTGATACAAGCAACTAGGAACTCATAAATCAGAATGGAGTACCGTTCAGGTTTTGTGAACCCATATGGAAGACAAAAGTAGTTAAAGACAGGAAGTTAATGTAAAATGAGATAAACCTCAATATATATTTCAGCTTTACCTGATGCCTCTCTTTATAAGATGACTGATTTGATAATCAATGTTAATGCAGTAGATGCACATCTTAAGTAAATCACTGGGTATGGTGCTGTAAGGAAAAACAGATAAAATCAAAAAGAAAGCATTAGTACAAGAACTGTTAGATGAATAAGGAGTCTGTGACACAGGAAACTACAGCAAATGCACTATAGGGAAGCTATCAGACAGAAGAATACAGAGGAAAATTACTCATGGTCTCTCAGAAAGAATGGTTTACAGACCTAGACTATATAGTATTGTTATTAATGCCTTTGATGGCATGTGTTAATGAAATCTGCTGAAAACACACACGGAAGAGATATCCCCAGTTCAGAAACAGACCGAACTACCAGGGAGGAGAAACCTGAAAAGTGGAATAATAGAAACAGAATTAAACTGAATAGGACAAAATGCAGTACAGCAAGGAAGGCTTTCTTACCTGCCAGACTTCCCAATTCTAAGGGAGTTCACAAGTTAGTGATGCATTCAGAGAGGGAATGTGGCAGATACAGTTGTATCATACATACATATCATACATATAATTGATACATACATTAAAAATCCTTGCCATTAAACCTACGATCTTTTAGGAAAAATTCCCCGTTTCCTGCTATCCCAGCACCTCATAAGCACTCTTGAAGATCTGAAGACTTTTCCTCCTTGGAGTTAGGGAGTACAATTTATCTCATCCTAAGGCAGACACCTAGAACAGTGGCATCCCACTGCTTCTCTTTGCTTGTGTATTTTTCTGTGCAGCCCTTCCCACTGATTCTGCGTGTTAATGTGTGTATCTGACTCCCACACCGTGCCTCATAGATCTTTTGTCTGCCTTTCTTTCTGTGTCTAGGGAACGCTCATAGTTTCCGAAGTCCTAGATCTGGGAAAATGGGAAAGAGCTCATGAATTAACATCTCTTTCCAGTCATCCATACAAAATTCCTCTTGTTCCATGGGATTTCACATTTAATATACTCACTGACTTTATTCCACTACACCATAACCCCCAAATTCTTTACTAGTGCTTTCCCAGTGCCCTTGATTGCAGATATATGGCTGTTCAACCCTGCATGGTCACCTGGGACCACAGGAACATCTGCACTTTTCCAGCTATCTCTCCACAGCTTTCCCAGAAAGTATGTTTCTGGGGCTGCATAACATCTAAAAGAGCTCTCCCTAGAAGCTGCTGAGATGTCTTGTCCAGGAGTTGCTCTGCCTTGCTGAATATCAGATGCAGGTGTTTTATGGCAAGGCCCTGATAAGGAAGGAGACAGGGAGGAAAAGATAAAGACTTTAGGTATTAAGGTGCCCTCTCAATACCAGGTCTACTGTAGCCCCTCATTCTAGATCTTTATTCCTTACTCTTCACCCAGAGAACCTTATTGCCCCCATTTTGGCCACTACTTCTTTCAGCTGTTATTCCTGAGCCCTTAATCACTTACTTATTGAAAAAAAATCAATTTTCTGGAAGGCCCTTTCCATTGTTTTCCACTTTAATATTTTTGAAGGTCTTGAACAAAAGGTCTCTTACAAAAAAAAAGGAGAAATGTGGATGTATAATTGTGGGATCAACCTCAAGATGAGAT
This sequence comes from Burhinus oedicnemus, assembly GCA_008921705.1. Lineage (NCBI taxonomy): Eukaryota > Metazoa > Chordata > Aves > Charadriiformes > Burhinidae > Burhinus > Burhinus oedicnemus. Next base: position 2,479,899 of record VFFE01009111.1, read on the forward strand.
CCTTAAGGGGTATTTAAATGGGCCATTGCTCTTATTCTTGTACTGGACTCCAGGAATAAGGACTTTTCATGTCATTATATGTTGGCACTGTGGCTGTCTTTTTTGAAGGGGACATCCTTCCTCTGCACAAGTTCAGTGTTATATTGCTGTCATTTCAATGTCTGGATTCTGATAGGATAGGATAGCTTGCCTGTCCTCAAAAAGACTCTTCTCCCCAGAAATAAAGGAACGAATTCATCTCATCTGAGGGTAGATATCTACACTTGAGCTAACAGTTTGCTTACAGCCAGAGGTTAAGGACAGTTCCTTTTGTTCTGTGGTTCTTCTGTCATCATCTCCTGTATGGAAAGTCCTTAAAAGTATGTTTCCTTCCACTGGCTGTAACTGCAGCCAACACTGTCTAATTATGAAGAAGTCAGATGAGTCTCACCCAGGGAGTCTGACTAGCTGGAAGCCCTGAAAGGTGCTTCCCTGTTGGGAACGGCATTGTGCAAAGTCCCTGGTGTGACTTCCTGTAGAGTACACTGTAAATTTTGGTAATTTATGGAGAAAAAACATGAATTCAAACTAATGTATGGAAAGAAGATATTCTGGAATGATCAGGGATGTGAAGATTTGTTTTACAGTGGGAGTGTAAAAGATCCTGGTTTGATTAGCATCAAAAACTAAAGGTAAGAGGAAACAAAATTGCTCTTTGTAAATACTTTGTAGGAATAAACACCAGAAAGGCAGAAAAACCGAAGGACAAACCTGGATGAAGATAAAATGGGTGTAACTAAGACATTTAAGCTAGGAAGTAGGTCTATAGACATCAGAAGAGTGAAGTTTTGGAACAGACTTGCTATCAGAAAGAAAGGTGGAAAGAGACCAAATTGCTTTTAAGTTGGGTGTAGGTAAATTTAAAAATGAAGTTATAGTAGGAGTAGTAGGGGACTGTAATGATTTAGGCTACTGGTATGTTCTTAGGAGTGCTAGTGAACAGTAGGTTGCAGAACAAACATGCTACAAGATTCTAATCTTTCATTTCTGATCCTGGAGACAGAAAAGGTATACAGAAAAATGGAAATATTTCTTAAAATAGAAGTAAATTTTTGCTCTACATATATTCTGGCCTCTATCAGTATCACATCTGCAAAATCTTGGATAACAAATTTATCCTATATTCTAAATGATCTATGTAATCTGCTTTGTAACCATTCATTGAGTGTTCAGAAACCAGAGGAATGGTCAGCTCACTTTTCTGCTAGACTTTGGTCCATTAATTATTCCTGGGATGTTCTGAAACAAAGTTAATCTTACACATTGCCTCCATTATGAGTATATTTCAGTTTTCCTACAGTCTTAATCTCAGTCTCACCCTTTCTATATATTGTCCCTGTTTCTTTTCTACTCTCTTATTATTGGTGTGGGTGAAGTATCACCTGTTGTTTGTTTTAATTTCCTAATTCAAGTCTAATGCAATTCAGTTGCAGACCTTAGACCTGAAGCCCAAAAGCCAGACTGACTTTCAGTAACTCTCATTTGCTCCCTTTCCATATCCAAATTAAATTTAGGCTCTTATGGAAGACCTTGCATGAACTTAACACCTATTTTACAATTCCTTTCCAATGTGATTCTCTCTCAAATCTAATGAAATCCGCAAATTGACTAGCTGGTATCAGTGATGATGCTAATTATGTGACAGTATATTCAGAAGGGAAATTTGCATGTGAAAATATAGAAGAAACACACAAGGTTCCTCCAGCTTCTGGTACTGTTTTCACAGCAATATCTGAGAAGTGAATCTTGTATCTTCTGAAATCTAGGTGGTGCTTCCTCAGCTCTTGGTGTGTGACAACCTTTGCTACCTTGTAGCATGCACATTACCTTCTGAATTACAGGAAGAAATAGGAAAGCTTATTGCCAGGTGGAGCTGTAAAGATGGAAACAAGAATAAAAAATGCATTTACTGGAAATGTGCTTTTCAGAATTACATTGTAAAGTTTGAAAATAGTAAAACTTTACACTGCAATGTTTAGAAATAAGTAGAGACATTTCTGTTTGCAATATTTTTCATTTTGTTTCTCATTATGGGGTAGGAAATTCAGGGTAATGTCACTGGAGACAATGAAATTGATCCAGATTTATGGAAAGAAATAAGAACAAAATCTGTGCATCTTTGAAAAACATAACCCTGTTGATCAGTTTGCAGCTCAGCTATAGGATTCTTGTAGAGGCTGGGGAAAGTCAATCTTTTTGCCTGTATTCCTGAAAATATTTAGAAACCTAAGGTAAATCAGATTGCATCAACGTTTTATATTGCATTTACATGTTGCACTCCTTTGCACCTACCTATGATTGTATATAGTATGTATACTTTCTTACTGAATGTCTATGAAAAATGATCTCCAGTGTCAGTTAAATGATATAGCTATAAAAAATAATAATAATAAAAATATGAAAATGCCATTAGTGGATTAAACAGTCTCCTTTCTTCTCTCCCCCTCCCCCCCCCCCCCCCCCCCAACATTAAGTACCAAGGAAAAAGAATTTTCACTCTAATACTACTGAAATTACTTCACAGTATGTTGTGTGGTCCCAAATAGTGAAAAAATATTAAAAAAGAGTGCAGGGCAAATAGCATCATGGATTTTTAAAGTATACTTTCTCATCTGTGATTTATCACTTTCCGTATAGAATCTACATGATGAATGGAAATAACACAGAACAACCATTTAAAATTTTATTCTCTATAAGAAGGCAGCAATTGAGGCAGGAAAGGGATAGGATTAAAGTGGAAATAAATGTAAAAATAAAATGTTTCCTTTTGAAGATTACTTGTTTAAGGAAAAAGACCTTCATATTTTCAGTTAAACAGTTCTTTGTACCCAGGGAGCCTTTCTTTCACTCAAAGAATGGTTGTTAGTAACAATTTCTTGTTGGTAAAAGTTAAATGTCTTTTCTTTTTGATCTTAAAAGTTTAATTCTTCTATATTAATCCTACTCTTAATCAGAGAGATTTACCAAGACTTAAGAAGGACACATGTACGCACACAGCAGGGAACAGACAAGAAAGGAAAAAAAAAAGATGATGACTCCTATTTATGGTTAAGCTTTGGAAAGATATAATTAATTCAGAACCCAGATTATTCAGGATTCGAGGGATGGTAGCTTTCTTTTCCTATCAGTGCAGATTTTAGCCCTGGACTCTTGGAAGGTAATTTGTTTTTTTGACAGAAATTCTGGAGCCTTCACTTCTCCTCTTCAAAGGCCTCCCATACCAATTAAAAGCTAGCTGCATATCATTCTGGCGCCTCATGAAGGAAGCTCTTTGTTTCTTTGGCATGGTAGGTGCCGCAAGCCAACGAAACTACAAGTCCGTGCAGTTTAACATTAAGAGGCATAAGAAATATGAGGGACAAAGAAAATAGATGGGTGCGTGTGAGCAAATGCAATGTTACAACCCTCTCAGGAAATGAGGCTTTACCTCAGACACTGTTTCCATCACATGGTCATTTGTTGATCTGAGTTACAGTGAAAGCATTGAAAAACAACCTTTTTTAATTTACTTTTCAGCAAATTGGTTGGTTGCATAAAATAATGCTTTGTTTTTTGGGTCAGTGGTTGATTTTAACATAAGCAGTATACCTAGTTCACTGGCCCAGGCTATGGCCAAACTCAGCTGGCAGTGGCCAGTCTCAGAAACCAGGGTAAACGGGTAAAAATATCATTTAATGACACTTCCTGCAGAACCTTTTCCAGCTTCTAGTGATTTGTGGTTTATGGTTACTTGAGAAAGAGATCTTGAGGGAGTTCTCTTCCATGAAATTTGTTCAGTCGTCTCTCGAAATCACATGAACTTCCAACATCTGTAGCATCCTGAGTCAATGAACAACACTGTTCTTTGTGTGGAAAAGCATCTCCATTTGTTTATTTTCAATTTACTAGTCATATTTGCTGTCCCCTAAATGTTGTATCAAGAGAAACAGGGAACAGATATTCTGTTTTTATCTACTGTGAGCCACAGATGGATTTTATGGACCTCTTATTCCATCCCAGCGTATCTTTTCCAAGCTGACCAGTCCTTTCTTTCAGTTGTTCTTTAAAGGGAAACTATTTCTCACCTTTGATCACCCACACTGGCTATCTCTGAGTTTCTTAGTGTCCGGCTTTGAATATTTTTCGAGAAGGTGACAAAACAGTATTGAATATGCAGAAAATAATCTATGAAGTAGCAAAATTATATTTTATGTTTAATTTTGGTTTGGGTTTTTTGTTAATCTTTGCCCTTCTACTGAAGTACAGTGAGAGGTTTATTCTGCTTTGGCATAGATGTCAACAGAATTTTAATTTTATTTTTCCTGCAATTTAATTAATAAGTGCAATGGTGTTCCTTTTGTTTTCCTTGGCTATATACTGTATGTGTTAACATAGATTGTATTTATTCTACTGTACATTGCTTTGAGGACAGAAGAGGAGGTTCTAAAGCATTAAAAACACTCTCATCAGTCTGTGGAAAGTTGCATGACACAGTGTTGCGGTGCAGTTTTCAAACCAGGGACTCCCCAAGTAGTTCATGTAGGACAGAAAGTCTTTGTCTTTATATACTCACCCTGCTTTAATATATGCTGTCTCTACTGGGAGCAGTCGCATGTGGCTACTCCTCTCTGAATGCCTGTAGTTGCTTTTCTTAACCTGAACAACACTGGAACAAACTGCAGCCTTTTCGTTTCTGTAGGGATATCTACCTCAGGATTGGCAGCGGCAGCTGAAGGGTTAATTCCCAATGGACACAGAAAAAGCAAACAGTCTGGGTGCTGGTTTGTAAAATGAATTTTCAATGCGTAGCCCACAGACTATCATTGATTGTGGTAAATAAATAAAACCACTCCTGACTTTTATTGTTGTAGGGAGTAATTATAATTCACAGGGCCAGACCCTTTGTGCCACAGAATGCTTCATTTGTGGTTTGCATGAGCAGATACATTAACTTCTGTAAGCTCTTTTCATTAGAACGCTATTACTCATTGAGGACTGATCAATATATCATCTATACAACATCTTGAATGTGGATGTCTGGACCCATTGTGGGCTTGCTGATAATGACTTCTTTATTCAAGCCAGCTTGTAGGAACAAGGAGATAAAGAAAAGGGAAGAGAATTATAGCATATGCTCATGAAAGTATTCTAAAGGTTATAAACAGAAAGCAGGAGTAAAGCTACAGGGTAGGGAAAGCGATCATAGAGAAAAAAGAGTGGAAAGGAACTGAAAGTTGAAAAGGAAAAAAGGTTAGAGTTTCACTGTATTTCTTTTTCTGACATTATGCAAAGCAAGCTAAGTTTTAATAAACCTTCTTTTGAAACTAGTCCTCCCCTTTGGGATTATATTGCCCTTTAGGTTTTCATATCCTAATGCTCTGCTCATCGTGTGAGGCATTTAAGTATTCCCAATGAAAGCAGAGCACCGTTTTCCTTCCCCCTTGCAATCTTTTATTTATCTTTTGTTCTCCTCCTTTCTCACCTCCCTCCTTCTACCCCAAATAAACTCTCTAGGGCTCAAAGGTTTTATTTCTTTCATTAACTTTTGATTTCTTACTGTATTCATCCTTTTCTTCTGTTTCAAGCTTTTCTTATGCTCTTTATCAAATTTTGTATAATTTTATTAGAACTTTAATGCATAATGTGACAGATTACAGCTTGATTCAGGCTCACTGCACTCTCCATATCTGGGGTACATTGTAGGACATGGTAACGAATAGAAAATTACATATCCACCAAACACTTTATTCATTTATTCTAGCTTTTTCCTTGCTGCTCTACTTTGGCTGCTGTTTTGCTGATGACAAAAGAAATGAGGAATTATAGTCTGTTCTGTAGATTGGAATGGAGATGCCATGCAATTAAAGGAAATATAGAAAGGGTTAGAATTGTTTTAAAGGATCAGAAAAAGAATTTATGAAAGAATACATAACAAGAGAGCCATTGCAAGCTTCAACCTTCGGGTGGGAAGAAAAGAAGTAAGAAACAACTTTTTTTTTTGTGAAAGAAAACAAAAACAGATTCCTCATACAGTAAGTATTTTAAGTACAGTGCCAACAAAAAGAGTGTGAATTAACACATTTTTAGTGGGGCACAAAGTTAAGTACCGGCATAAAGCATACATGAAAATTAAAATCTCATGAGTTTATTTCAACAGATTCAGCAGTTCAGGAGGACCTTGAAAAGGAAAAGAGTACTCTTCAGTGACAGAAGGTCAACATCCGGAAGTCAAGAAGTTCAGGTAATAAGGCAACACACATCAGTTTTCTGAAGCTGATTGAAAACAAACAATTAAAGATCTTTAGTTACAATTTTAGAAAGACCTCAGAACAGCAAGCTGGTTTGGACTTCAATCCAGCAACCTAAATGTGTTAAACAACCCAATTCATGGAAATTAGGGACGGGATGTTCCCACCGCAGAAGGTGAAAGACAAACAGTATTGCAGATTGCTATCAGAATGATTGAAATATTGCCCAGTATTGGTTCATAACAGTAGCAGAGATGATCAGAAAAGCTCATTTTTATTACATGGGAAACAGGAATGGACAATTTCTAATAAGCTCAGGGTGGGAAAGATTTTTGTCAAAAAATTTTTCTTCTAGCTTCATCTTAAAAATATCCAGATCCTTCCATCTGAAAACTAAAAGTTTCCAGTGGAATGGAAATATTCCATTTTGGGTTTTGTTCATGTTTCAAGTCAGATCAAATGTTATTCTTTGGGGTCAGGTACCAGTAACTATACATCTGTTTCAGCTGCCCCAGTGGTTTATGGAAGTTGCAGTTTAGATGTCTCGCTTGTGCCTTGTGATGAGCTATAAGGCTACAGCATGGAAATCACAGGAGAGACTTAATCTGCCCCAGCCCACAAAGGGGGAAGGGGATTAACTGCTCCCACTTCCCTGGAACATGAGAAAACGCAAGTCGATGCTGAACTGTGTCTAGATGAAACTTTTCAATTTGGAAATCTGTATGTTTGTTTTGATCAAATGAAGCAAGGGAAAGGTCTGACATTTCAGAAAGGGAAGATTCCAATGTTGCAAAGAAACAAAAATAAAATTGTTTGTGCAAAGAAAAGCTAAAACCAGAAAAAGGACTGGCACTCAAGTTCTAGCTAGCTAGCACTGTACATAGCTGGGCAGACCTGGATAATCTCTGCCCAGTTGTTATCAGACCACAGGTGCAGTAAGTCAGTAGTGACTTCATCTAGAAAAGGCTCTGCAGCACCTGTACTGGTGCAGGGCTTACGAAGTGCAATTCATAGTCCAGAGTTGGCTGCTCAGGGTCCATAAACAGTGTGTGGGGAGAATTAGAACACAGCCCTACCAGGCAACACAGCACACCCTGCACCTACTGTGCACTCTAGCTGCTTTGTCTTGGTGACAATGGGTGTCTATGTCTCTCTGCAACTTGCTTTCATTCTTGCCTGCCTGTCCTGCGCTAATAAAGGCAGAACATGAGATTTCACTTCAGCTTATTGGGTTGGGGTGGTTCACATACTTTCCTTAATGTGTCAGTCCTCCCAAGGGTCAAATATGGAGATGTTTCAGACTGCTTTACGTATAATGTACCTTCTAGACTCCACGGTGATGTCTCTGATTCTATCATTATTCCAGCAACTTTATTCTACTTATTTGTAATTAGTTGTGCTGCTGAGGGAGGTTCAGTCAGTTGCTAACAAACCAGTTTGGTTTGTACTTTGATTCTGCTTTCTCCTGCTTCTGCCAGACCTCTCACACCTCTCAACCCTTTCTTAGTATGCCTAATATTTCTATTGCAGCCTTTCCTGTGTTTGTATGAAGGAGTTCGCCTCTTGCGTGGGCTTCTCCTAGGGAGCTTTTGCGAGTTGGGCTGTTCCAGCAGTATTATGTGAAGTAGTCCTGGGATCAAGTGGGAGAATCTATTAGAGGTGCTTCATTGCGCCCAGAATTGTTTGGGCTTCTTAATGTGTAACAGGACTTGCTTTAAATCTCCGTGGAGGTGTTCTAGCCTGTCTTGGGATTGGGACCCAGAATGTCTCTTCTCCTTAGCCCTACAGAAGTAGCAGCCACACCGAGCACTCAGTCCCTAGCATTTGGCCAATTCCAACACCATTTTCCTGCAACCACCAGTGAGAAGCTAAACAACTCTGGCATTTTTTCACTGGTGAGCATCCCTTGGTAAGTGTATTTCTTACCTCTGTAAAGCTTTGCTTAACTTGAGTACGTCCTGAAGAGACTCCATAATCTGAGAGCTGCAATTAGCTTCTTTGTATATCCTGTTCTCCACCTGGCACAAAGGAGAAATTCAAATGCCTTATCTTTGTCTTCTTCTCTTCCTTCTGCTCATTGCAGTGCCTTCCTGGTCCTTATTCCTTATCACAATAGGACCAACACACTTCTTTCCACAGTGCCTACCTTTTGGAACAGCTTAAACTTCTCATTCTCATAAGCTTCCCTTCTTTTTACGACTTGGAAATTAAATAAACTTGGCAAAAAGATCACTATTTTATGTTCTGTACCCTTTTCCTATTGCCCGGATGTCTCAATGCTCTCACTTATTCTTTAAACACTCTTTACACCTTTTCTTCTGCTAAGCGCAATACAGGTTCCGCTTTGCATAGAGTTCTTCCACGTGATTTAGGAGGAAGTTTGTATTACAGGTACTATGTGAAATAAATTGCATTCTAATAAACTGAAAAAAAATTTCTACATAGATCTTTTTCTAAAAGAAAAAGTGTAAAATAATGATAAAAAAGTACTGAAAGCAGTTATTGATGGTTCAGTCACAGATTTGGGGTTCTCCAATGACCTATGCTGAGTCCATTTTTATTCAATACATTAATCAATAGTTTGGTTTTCATAACAGGGAATAAGCTCCTTATATTAAAAATACTTAGCTGAGGAGCTGTGGATAAGTTTAAAGATAAGCATAAAATCTGGAAAAATCTAAGTAAATTGAAAAATCTAATATGAAGCCCCTCCAGTTTTCAGGTAGGAAGGTTTTATACGTAAGTAGGTGTCATCAGCTGTGCAAGCACCTAACACAGAGTAGATGGCTTTTCTGCAGGAAACGCTGTGAGAGACACTGAAACCATAGCATAAGCGAACAGTATCGTGGGGCTGCACACACCATATTGAGAGAAGGCAAACAGCATTACAACTGCAAGATGCATGAAGTGATCCTTTTACTTCTTTGGGAGAATGTAAGGTCCTGAACCTTGTGATCATCTTTGGACGCTACACTGAAGAAAGAAGAAGGTCAATTACTGACCTTCAGTTACAGTAGAAAGGACAGAGACAAGAATGACAGGGTGAGAAAACAAGCTGAAGAGGGAAGGCTGAAGCAATCAGAGTTATTTAAGCTGAAGGAGACGAAGATGGAAGAAATGTAACAACAAGATGAGGTATGCAAAAGGCTGCTGTAAAGAGAAGAGGTCAAGTTGCTGTCCGGGTGGGTGGGACAAAAGAAAATGGGTTTATACCGCAGTAAGAATGTTCCAGAACATCATCCCTGTTTTCCAGCACGACAGTAAGGAAGCCATGGAAAAGATTTGCTGGAGGTTATGGTGTATACATAGACCTGTATAAAAGCTGGATCTTGAGGGGCCCTTCTATTCCAGTCTCCGCACTGAAACAATCCGTCCTATCAACGTGGTTGCCAGAGTTATGTGTCTAACTTGTTCTGGGAGATCTCTCTATATCCCCAGGCTGTCTAATCTAGGTCTTCATTAGACTTCCCTTTAGGTGCCATTCTTAATGTCTTGCCTTTATCAGTGATGAAAAAAGAAGCTTTATGTATTTTGCAAGCAGCAATCCTTACCCACCCCAGCAAAATACTGTCCTTTTGCCTTACATGGGGTTCCTTAAAAGCAGATGAGATAGCTGTAGTAGATACTACCATGGATAGGGAGTTGACCTGTAGGTACCTGCTTAGGGTTCTTCCAACCCACCTGTTTAGATTTTCTGGATTTGCCAGCAATACACCTGCATAATGGTAGAGGAGGGTAAGCGGGTAAGCGGCACTTGTACTAAGGATAGAGGCACACAGGAATTCAAAGATGTATTTGAAGCTCAGATAACTGAAGACAAACTACTTTCATATTTCTTATGGATTTCAGCTGGCAAGTATTTATGCCGAAGCCTGGGTGGGCTTGGAGAACCTGTGCTGAAATCTAAGCTGTTTTGAGAAACATGTTCCTGGGTTTTCCAGGTTGTCTCTATAGAAGCTGCAAACTTATCCTTGGATTACAGCATTGTGATGTATCTGTTGGAGAGTTTTGGTATAAAGATATTGTAATCCAAAGAGCTGTCTTGGCCATCCAGAGCCTGCTCTGCTTGTTGTGACTTTCAGTGTGAGAACTGTAGTCCCTATGAAATTTTTGTATATTAAATCAGGAAAAAATTTCACATGAAGTACCATTCTTCTGTGTAATTAAAAAAATTAAAAAATGTATTAACTTTACTTGTCCTTAACTTCTTTGTGAGTGTCCTGTGAGTCCCAGGGCCATGTTTTTTAGAGGAACTACATTATCTGAAATGATCTGTCAGTATGCTTATTGAACCATATGAGTGAATCTGCAATACTCACATGTCCTGAGGGCCTGATGAGGTTGACTGTTTGGTACTCTTCTAGTCAGGGACACTCTCATATCCTGGTGAGCAGCTATACGTATATCAAGTTTTATCTTCCAATCAATATTTGGAGTGTACGAAGCGTGCATTCGTGCGTTTAGTATGGACCCTTATGACTGCGTGAGAACATGTCCTAAAAGATCTTGTGGAATGTGAAAGGAAGACAAGTGATGTACCTCTGTCAATCCTGCCAAACATGTCATTTGAGATTGCTATGGTGGAGGTTTTTTTCTGGTTAACCTCCAGTTTTTGCAGGGTGTAGTTTATGCAATATGTATAGTATATGGGTATATTTCAGCATTAAAACTGGAACAATTTATGCTCATGCGCAACTTTCCTCACTTTGTGCATAGAAATCTTTGATGACTGCTCAGGTGGATAAACTAAAGGATGTGCCTGAGTGCTTGAGGTATAAGAGCCTCAGTTATTATCATTCTTTGGAAAATGAAACAAGGCCACAAAGAGGTCTTGTATAAATTAAAAATGAAGCAAAATGAAAAAGTAAATAAGTCAGGAAAAATAATTAGCTGACATACGTTAATTTTTTAAAAATACTTGTTTGTGGAACAAAGTGTAATTAAGCCCTTAGTGAGCATATGGTATGCAAATACTAATGCAGTTTATTAGTATGTATTCAGCAGAATATTTGGGCAGATCATTCACATATACATATAAAAGCAAGCTGAAAACTAGGATGTAAGAATGAGAGCGGTCTAGGAATGATGAATGTTCATTCTACTGTTATTTTTGGTTTTGAAGGAATCCAGAAAAATATAACCTCTGTAAGGGACGCAAACCAATTTCTTTTTTTAATGAGAGTGCAGGTCTAAGATGAGGGGAGGGTGAAACTAACTGTGTTAAGCTAATTAAACCTACTCTCTTTTTTTGTGATTTTCTAACACCAAATACTGAATTAGCTGTAACCACTTGTAACAGTTTTGCCTCCAGTTTTCAGTACTGTGCACACCCAGTCATGCTGGAACAGTTCCCCTCTCTCTACCTCTGCCTTTTAAGAGAGAGTCCTTTTGAAAGTTTTGTTCCAAGACCTGACTTACTGCTTTCAGAGAGAGAGTTTGAAGAGATCTAAAATCTACACACACAATTTATTTAACATTGTGGTCAAATTAGCATTAATTAAAGCAAGAGAAGTTAAAAATCAGGAGTAACTCATAAAGCTAATGTAATCATAATGTATTTTTTTCAAAACTGGGACAGAATACAGTCAAAAATCTGGTCACTTGTTGCATTATCTGGTCAAGACTTCCTAACATGAGCTTCTTGTGACATTTTTTGTTGTGCAGAACTAGTGAGATGGGATGAATGAAAGAGAATACAGGGCAGCAAAATATGAATTTGTATTTGTGCAGTGCAGTGGAATTTGGAGGGGAAGGAGCAGTGCCTCTGACTTCGTGACAATGTTCAGTCCTTACAGCTGTGCAGCCTCTGGGGCCACGCAGAGAGCACAAATGCAAGCACATAGCGCATCTGTGCAAGATCTCCATCTCAGATCACAGGCAGGGGATCAATTCCACTACTGTTTTTTGCAGCAGAAAGTACAGCAGAGCACCAAACCTAATAGGGTCATAGGAGTCTACTGAGGTATTTATTAACAACAAATCTTATCCTAATGAACATGTTATAGATCCATACAAAGAAGAATGTCTACTGCTTCTATACTACTTTAAAAAAAGTCCATCTGATGGGCCAGTTAGGGCAAATGCATTTCTCTTGACCATAGTACAGCTCTAGTAACACATACAAGCTGAAAAATTGGCATGATATGTTAGTGTATGAAATAGGCAAGTTGTCATTACATTTATTAGACACTCTTGGGACATTATGGTAATGTATTGACTGACCATGTGTATATTAATTATTTCATTATTGTACATTTATATTTTGTGTTTCTTCCATAACCTTCACTATGGAATACTCTATATTGAGGAAAGAGACTTTTAAAATTGAATTCATAGGAAGCCCCATCTTAAAGTGGCAGTAGTGTGTGAAATGAGACTGCAGAAGAAAGATTAAAGCAGCAGAACAATTGCTGAATATTGTTAAAATGGTTTCAAATAGTGGGAGAGTGAGGAATGGTTTCTTAATAGTTTTAAATGGTAAAATATTTCCATACACTGATGAAGACAAAAAATATTTGCTTTATTGCTGCAATTCTGGCACTTACATGGTCGACAAAGGTTCGTTGCAGAGCATCAGTGGAACTCCAGCAACACAGAAATGTAGTTTAAGACAGGGAATTACATCATACCTTGCTTTCACCTCAGCCGATACAAAATTCACTGATGATGACACCACTACTGATTCTGCTGGTACAAAACACACTTCAGCTAATAGAATTACTCTCAATTTACCAGCAGGATAAGGTCTTTTTGCCTTTAAGTCATATAAATTGCACCTGAGAAGTTCCAGACATTGTGCACCTTCAGATATTAAAAAAACCCCTTTTTCTTATGTAAGAGCCTACAGCACTGAAAGTCATATTTTGCAGCTGAGAAGACAATACATTTATTTTAGTGCATGAAGATAATCTTGGTTGTTTTGAAAGGAACAGCTACACTTAAGACTCTTACACTTGACTTTGATGTGTTCCCACTTCAGGACAATTTTCAGCTTTGCAGTTGCCTTTATAGTCTTTCACTCTGTCTCTGTACACAGCTTCTTGAGCAAATTAAAGCTGTCTGGCCCACCACCTTTAATTGTAAAGTGTAGTCCATGTTTCTATAGGAAAACCCTCACTATTTTATTATAAAGATTGATTTTAAAAATTACATTGCAGTTTGGGTGCCACTTAGTTCTAAGGAAAAAAAATATCTTACTCCTGCTATAACATTTCATATAAAATGGCTTTTTGACGATCCTGTCTAGACCAAAACTGAGGTATCTGTGCAAACTATGATTTCTATTAACTTTTTTAGATGTTTAACTGAAAATAACTTCACCTATATTCAATTCATGTTGTCCTCTCAACTGATATTTTTATTAGATAGCTAAGATATACAAACAGAGAATTAGTTTAATTGAATATTGTCTGTAGATCATTATTTTTTAAGATAAGCCCTGAGTACATAAAAAAATATAGTTGTGTTCAAACAAAATAAATGAGCCTCACCTTTTTTTCATTGATGTCCTCCATGGACTCATGGAGTTGATAATCAGGAAGTTGATAATCAAGCCTGAAATGAGATTATTACATTTTATAGAAATTCATTTGAAATATACATATTTTTCAGTGAAATGGATATTTCTCAGATATCACACCAGCTGAGATCTGAGTTGTGGCTGACATGTTTCTGGATTAATCAGCGGAGATTGTGCATATATGTCACATGTGTTTAGAAAAAGTTACTGTTATATCAAGAATCCATTACCGTTTGTATTGGCAGTCTTCAGAAGACAACACATACTAGCACTCAAGGTGTTACTGGCACAATTTCCCTTTTAATTTGGGCATTTCAAATCAAGATGAAAGTTTTTGATTTTAGTTTGAAATGAGAACCTGCAGCTCTTTTATTAGGAATCTTCAGAAGTCAAATTTCCTTTACTTTAAAGGGAATATTTTCCGAGTCTACAACTTTGTATGTGCTTAAAAGAGAAAAGAGTGGCAAAATAAGAGATTCAGGATGTTGCCATTCAATGGCACTAGCTGGCACTTAAACCCCGAAACTACCGCACCGGAATGTTATTATTTCATTACAGTGTTTTGGAACACTTTCCATACTTCATAAATGTCATTGTAAGCACCAGTATTTTACCACAGAATCACAGAATCACCAGGGTTGGTAGGGACCTCTGGAGGTCATCTAGTCCAACCCTCCTGCCAGAGCAGGTTCACCTACAGCAGGTTGCACAGGATGGCATCCAGGTTTTGAATATCTCCAGAGTCAGAGACTCCATCACCTCTCTGGGCAGCCTGTTCCAGTGCTCTGCCACCCTCAAAGTAAAGAAGTTCCTCCTCATGTTCACATGGAACTTCCTACGTTCAAGTTTGTGCCTGTTACCTCTTGTCGTATCACTGGGCACCACTAAAAAAAGACTGGTCCCATCCTCCTGGCACATAGCTGTAATAGTCAAAGGACACAGGCAGAATAAAGTTTGTAAATAGGAGCAGTGTATTTTAAGACTAATTGGTTTGGTCAGGAAAAGTTGGTCAAACTGTCAAGTCTACAAGACCCTGAGGTTTGTCTTCAAGGCCCGAAGAAGACATGTGCCTGAAAACTTGTCTAATTTTTCCAGCTATATCAATTAGTCAAAGAACAGATATCACATGTCCCAGTAAACCTGTTCCTGCCTGCTGTGAACTTTTTTATTTTCTTTTTGTTACTCTTCCTTATTTATAGTGCTATTTTTGTAAAGAAAAGCAAAAAGGAACAGAGGGAAGCAGTATTTTATTAAACTAGTTGATATAGCTGGGGAAAAAGCAAACTGAGCAGATTTCAGACATTCTGCTGCCTCTGCAGGAGCAGAGAGACACCCTTGTGTGGTGCCCTTGACTAACTTGCAGTTGCATGGGAACTGGAGAGTCACAAATCCACTGTTACAGGCAGTCACATTTCTGTGGCAGGTAGCACAAGCACTGGAAAGGGTAATTCCCCTATGCTGCTGCAATGAACCGTTTAACCTGCACCAAGGTTTGTGACATACGCAAGTGTGGAGGTCATTGCTGACTGTCATATGAACTGGGAGCTAGGTGAGGCTTCACTAATACTCTCTAATTTTGCTCGGTTCATTTCTGACTCGTCATACTAAAATTGTCATAGGGAGCACATAAGGAGAAAACAAGGGCTATTGGTTGCCATCTTCGGTGAAGGAATTGAAAGAGACATTGTTACAAAGTGAACTTTTCTTGCTATTTGTTTTCCTCTACATAGCTCCGATCTCAGTGGTTTGGCAGGTCTGGCTGGTCAAGAGGTCTCCTCCATCCTGGAAAGAACCATGTCTTAACGGCACCTTTTTATAACACAAGTTGTCTAATTTACATATGTCTCACAATGCATCTGGGATACATTACTGCTACATACACCAACTACAATTACCCAAAACCTCAGTGTACGCAACATGTGGTCTGAAGGGATTGCATCAGAACTGGATGAGGCACAGGCAATGTCAAAGCCGAACACAGTAATGGAGGCGATGTGTATTTCGTGCTTCTCGACCAGAGTGCAAACATGTATAAAGTTCAGATGCTACAGGCTGAAAAGCACTTAAATAGAGCACTAACCCAACATTTCTGCTAAGTGCTATGTTTGATTTTAACTAGACAACAAGCCTTAAGGAATGTGATTCCTTAGAGTAAGCTAGATTCATATGTGACCTTTATATAATATCCTTATAGCTTTGTAGAAAGATTAAAGGCAGTGGATTAAAGCCAAAGACTAAAGGGACAATATTAAAAATATATGGGAATGTTTTCATGCATGATGGCCATTTTGAAGAGGTGAGGCTAGAAAACATCCAAGAGAGGCAAATCTCAGCAGTTTGCAGAAGTAAATTTTCTCCGCAGTCAAAATAGGAATGTTTCCTGGAGAAGACTGCAGGAAAATTGCTTGTCTAGGTAGGGCCAAAGACATTGAGGCATGGGAAAGATGGTGTCACTCAGACTTGAAGCTCTTCTGCCAGTTCTTTTCAGTGCAGAGCATGTAGAGACTCTGGCATCTGCAGTGGAAGCTGGTATGCAAAATGAAGAATGTAGAAAGCTGATGTGCTTCATGGTGAGGGGCCTAAGCCCTGCTTTTAGAGGTATCTCTATAGATGGCTTTGAGTACCAAACCTGCTAATTATGTACTCTTTGTGATAGGAAAGAGAGGCAGGAATCATCTATAAGTCTCAGAGGGATCTTGAAACATCTCAGAGTTTTTACTCAATGTGATTCTCAAGGTTCAAACAGACCTACTTTTTCCAATTTTGTGACTATTTTACACCACTAAAAAAATTATTTGGACTCAAGAATTGTGAGCCTGGCCCTCCAGAAAGTTTATTCTCTTTTTTCTTTAATGAATAGCATACAGTAAAAAAGTAATACTTCCCTATGCTTGCTGTGTTTCTTGGTTTATCTGGCCAAAAGGAGGGTAGAAACATGTGGCAACTCTGAGGTGTTGGGTGGCAACTTATCCATTGGAAACTGACCTAATGCCAACAAACTCACATAAAATGGACAAACAACAGGTAATACTTGGCATTTGTTGACTTCATGGGCCAGATTTAAATTATAAAGGGTTTTTATACCATTATTAATTTCCTGAGAAGTTGAATCCTCCTCAAACTTCTCTTTGTACAGAGCAGAGTAAAGAAAACCCATACGTCTGAGGGGTTTTTTGACTGTGTGCCTTTTTTTTCTGTATCACTCCTCTACATTATTTACCTGATTCCAGGGAATTCCAAGGGCAGGACACATCCTTTAATAAGGCCATGAACTGTATATCACAGCTAAGACTAGTAATAAACTCTAATACAGATGTTATAAAAGCCTTCTTAAAGCAAGGTTAATAACACGACAATAGTAAACACCCCAGTCAGCATAAAATGAAATGAAGCCTGCACTGTTTTAAATGCATGGGTCCTGTGAAAAAGGATACCAAGGAAAGACCTTTTGTTCATGAGCTTCTATATATAAAAAAATTCAGTTTTCTGCTTTGTCTCAGTTGAAGGTCACCTGTACATGAGCAAGAGAAAAATAATTACCATACTTGGCTGCAAAAATGCTGGGATTACACAGCAGCATGTACAATATTGCAAATACAATGCTTTAATCGAAGACTAATATTATTTATTAAATTAGAGGAGTTCCATTAGTGGCCAGACATGTATTGTATTCATTTATATTTATTGCTTTTTCTTTCCCCTTTTTCCTCCTGAAAATAATTTGTATGGTGTAGAAAGTGACAGAAATACTATTCGTCTACTTCAGCCCTATGACAGAACTAAAATAATCTTGTAAAAATGTCAGCATAGTTAGCTGGCTAGTTTCTGAAGAAGTATTTTCTGTCGAAGAACACCGTTGTGTCCCTCATTCAAAAGGAAGAAACAGAAGGGTATCCAAGTTCAGGATCAAATTTACATTTTGATGGGGTCTTGCACTGCTGGTTGGAATTAAGGATGCTTTCTGAAATTGGTGCCTCAGTCTCCAGTTTCTTCCATCAGAAGGCATTTCCAGGGGGAGTGCATGCAGAATATTTGAACTAGCAAAACAAAACAAACATACAGATTTTCAGACAAACAATCACTTCAGTTGTTTTCAGCAAAGAACACCAATTTCTTCCATTCATGAAAATGATAAAGAGTATTTGGAAGTTTTCAACACCGTTTCTCTTCTCTGAGAATGCAGAAAATAAGAATTATCATGCCATTCATCAGATAGTAGGCCATCATTTGCCTATCATTTCTAAAAGAGGATAGATCCAGGCTGATTCGGATGAAAATGAAGGAAATTAAAAAAAGATGTAGAATTCAATGGACTATTTTCTTAACCTTCTGGAATGGGGCCTCTTTCTACCTTTTTGTTTAACAATTTTCTCAATTTGCTTACCTTTGAAAACTCTGCTGATCACTAATCTCCTCTCCCCACAAAAAAACCCCAAACCTTACACTTTCATAATATTATAGCACCAACGTGTAAAACCTGATTGAGCAGAAGAATGTTCATGTAAAATAATTTAAATGTGCATACTACAAACATTTTCAAGATAGTCAGAAGAGAACAAACTACATTGAAATCACATGATAAACCTTTCTTCTAAAAGTTAGGAAAGTTTTTCAGCTGGTCCTTTGGATTTGTTAAGAAAGTTTATTTTTTCACTTCAGTTCGTCTTAAAAATATATTACTTTTAAAATATTGTTTGTGTTACTGTTTTCTTTTACAAAGTAGCTTGTTATTCAAAATATAACTGAGCACTCTGGACATGAAAATTCAGTTAATACTAAAACTGCAAAACACCACCTATTATACACTTTTTTTACTTGTCCTTCTTAAAACTCACCAACTACAAAAGGGTAAACAGCTTTTAGGACATCACAGTAGTTTGATATAACATTAAATGACAAACTCTCCAACAAAGGTTGACTGTATTTTCATAGTGACAAGCTAAATAAGAGACAAATAGTAATTTCTTGAAGCAGAAACACAGGGCCGTTTTTCAGAATGCTTCCATTTATGAAGATGTGACTAGCTTTATTTTTATTTTTTTTTATTTTACTTTTTTTACTACCAGATTTTCCACTGATAATTGGTTACCTTTCTGTGGATCACTGTAACACTTAAAAAACTTCTTATTCTCTTGCATGATCACTAGTTTAGAGGATTTACTTTTTCCCTCAGCCCAGTTTTCATTTACTAGTCTCTACATATTCACCTCTTGACTAAAGTGACTAACACAATCCCTAGAGGTATATAGAAGAAAATACTAAATATAAGTTGAAAGGTCATGTTATCTCTGCATGTAGCATTGATGCTGCTGCCTTTGGAGAACTGTCCCCACTTCAGTGTCCAGAGGTCAGACTAGCTGTTGATAACATTGCAAATGCCCACAGAGAAGCCCCAAGCACAATTTAGCAACTTGTTATTCTGTCAGAGAGTTAGTTAGGAGGTATGAGGTTTAAGCCTAAGAGTATTTAAGGGCAATGTTGGCAATGGGCTCTTCAGTTCACTCACAGATGTTTGGTATGATTTAATGGGTTGAAATGATTCTATAAGTCTATGATTCTGTGAAATGGAAGCTAGAACAACTGAAACAGACTTTGTTTTCAATGAGGTGAGGGCTAATTTCTAGGACAACTGTTCATATATTGTTGCGGAGAGAATCCACATACAATTTCAAAGACAATTTTGTAATATTTTTTAACCTGAAATCCATCTTCTGGTTCAAATGAATATTTAGTTCTGTGCCAGGCTACAGCTTGTCTTATGCAGGCAGACCGGGTGACCAGGATCTTCCCTTGTACAGTAGTCCCCCCAAAGCAATGCTCTCTGTTTGTTGCACTTCTGTGGTCTCACTCCAGTTTGTCAATGAGATGTCCTGAACAAGATATTCCACTTGTGTGGATTTCCCCACTCTGGGGTCTGTCAGTATCTGTGTAGGCAGATCAAAATCACTGTGAACATTTTTGCTGCCAGTTCACATTCCGTTGAGTATCTTTTAACACCACAATAACCTTCTGCTACCAGGTACGTGTTCCTGCAAATGCACTTCACAAATTCTGATTTGTAGTTTTCTGTCTATAGGTTCACCTCTGCAGATGTAGGTAGTTACCATTTTTGTCACACTGGAGGCCACAAGTCCTCTCACTGTGGGGCTGGAAATAACAATTGCAGAACGTGCTGCAGAAAGCTCTGGACATTACCTTCCATCCCAGCAGGGTGCCTCGGCAGGTATCCCATCCTTGTGCATTCACAGTACAGAAAAGCCAGTCTGTGATGCTAGTCCTGGTGGTGGAAGCCCCAGAGAGGTTAAGTGAAGGTCGTCGCACAGCCCTTCGTGCGCTAACCAGTGGAGGGACAGAGATCCTGTAGTGTGTCACCTGAGAGATTAGAGGTGGCATTCAACATTGTACCTCAGGCCCTTTGCTTGCTTCCTGATATGTTCAACAGCAGCTTGGAGGTGCATTAGTTTTCGTTAGCAAATGCTATCATTTTGTCTAGAAGGCATGAAACGTAGGTTACACATCTCCCAGGTAAACAGAAGTCATTCTCAAGACCTGACTCAGAGCTGTGTGGACTTACCAGCTCAGCTCTTGGTGCAGTGCTATCACAGAGGGCTTCTTCGCTTACGGCAGGGTTGCTCAGACCTGGTTAGAGTACAGGATATCATGAGACAAACTGGTCAGACCTCAAGAAGGGCTCTGGAGACACACTGTGGCATGCCATGAAGAGGGGCATGATGCTGTGCTGTAGGCTCTGGCTCCAGAGCCAACACTTGTCCTTAAGGAGCCTCTACCATCAGCCAATAAGGGATACTTGCAACGCAGCTTCTCACAGTCACCTTTTGTGGATTGAAGGCATGCTTTTTCAAGGCTGTACCAGGACATGAAGCAATCCAAAAAACCACACAAAGCAATGCCATATCACTTAAGGGTGTCTCCACAGGATATGCTATAACAGTCCAAAATGTAACTGAGAGGCCTTAAAATTAATTGGATCTAATCCAGCCTTCTCTTCCGTAATTTCTTTTTTGTTCTGTCAGCTAAATCAGGAGTCCATTACTAATTCCCCATAAAAGCAGATTTAAGTAGGACACTAAGCCTCAGTCTGGGGTAGCTGACTCTCACTTGCACCAGGACTGTTCTCACATGCCCTGTACCTCACGTACACCATTAATGAGTGCAGCACAGCGGGCTGAGGTGCAAGAACTCAAGCTATTCACTCCAAAGTTAAGAAATAAAGCTCCTAAAGACAGTCTTGGACTCAGCTCTAGCAGTTTAGAAACACGAAAATATGAGTCTCTTCAGTTTAAACATACTTTCCCTACATGCACCATGAAATGTATGTTTAATGTATTAAAAAAATGAGTGTTTGAAAGAAAAGAAAAAAAAATAGGGTAACTCTTTAATAATGTTTGAGACAAAGCAGTCATTTCCCTGATATATTAAAAAATTGCAGTGACAGAAGACAAAAGCACTGAACAGGGTATTAAAGAGAAACTCTCCTTCTGCTGTTTGCTTTAACAATCTAAAATAAAAAGTTGTATTCACATACATAACCTCCAGCTTTTCAACTCACCTGGAGAGCTCCCCTACCCACAATGCACTAAGTGGATGATTAAAAAGAAATGGGGGCTTAACTGAGGGGTAAGCGTGGGGTCTCTGGAGCTTTGCAAAGCACTGAACCATGCAGCTACAGCTGTCCTCCAAACAAGCCCAACATTCTTTATTTATTTGTTATGAAATATTTATGGATGTTATGAAAGGTTTAAAATAATGTGTCTGTCTCTCTCTCTCTCCTCTTATTTTTGCCCTGGCACAGTGTTTTCTAATGCATAAATAATTCTGGCCTGTGGACAGTGGGACAGCACATTAGGTGGGATGTATCCGCTGTATCACATTCTTTCTGCCTGAGAGAAAATATCATTCCTAGTAATTTTCTACACTTATACAATCTGCGTTGACAGTAAATAATTGATGTATGAATTTAGGACTAAACTCCAACACAATATGACTTTATGTCAAGGGTTACTCCCAGCAGATTTTGAGCTAAATCATCTTGCAAAATGGGTTCTTTCAGTGGAAAAAGGGGGAAAAAAAAGCTTTTTGAAATTATTTTAATGGAAAGATGGGACCTCTGCATAGTGCTTCCTTTGATGAGGTCTTGCTTTGCATGGCTGGTAATAAAACCAAGCAATCTACCCATTATGAGATTGAAAATGTTTCATTTGTGATCACAAATGGATTTTTTTTTTTAGATTGACATAAGCAGGTTCTTTTTTGTTCCTTTCATTCTTTCCTTTCCTTCCTCTTTTCTTTTCTTTTCTTTTT